>JACAGA010000012.1:14065461-14119440 GCA_029231665.1 Morus indica | reverse complement strand
AACCACATGTGAAACGAAAAAGAATGTAAGACGGCTTCTTATGAGCGTCAAGTGAGAAATAATGTCTCTGACATTATCTTGTATGACTTCATCACCTAACATCTATAAAATATAAAGTTATCTCAATTAAAACCATATTCGACATATCAATAAGAGACATAATTTCAACCTCATTATGAACAATAGATATTGATCTTTAGTACCAAAGTAAAAGAGCTCTAATAATAGATCGTCCTTCCTTGTCATATCACCGCAATGGTGGTTTCCTAAGAATAATTCTTAAGACAAGGTTTCATGGTTAATGTTTTGCAAACTTCTTGTTTCCATTTTTTTTTTTCATGGCATTTGTCTTCCGAAAATTATATATAACAATGGTCACCAAAAACTCCAAATGCCAATTATCAAAATGAGCCGTGGGATTCTTTCCCCCGCCTCTAATTTGACTATTCAATTAAGGTTCTTCAAAAATTGGAACTAACGTTTTCTTTCAAAGATGAAATGTAATATTCGTTTCCGGAAATTATAGTAAATAATATATTTATAAAATAAAATTAAGTAAATAGTACATTTTAGAACTATTTATAATAAATAGTCATTTACCATGTAAACTTACTATTGGTAAAAAAATCGGTAAAAAGTATTTTATTTACATGGAAAAAAAATCCTTTTACTAATGTAAAAAAAAAAAGTTACTTAAAATTTTTTTTCTAATCGTAAATAAACATTTATATAATAAATTATTATTTACTTTAAATAGTTTTAAAATATACTGATTACTTCATTTATTTTCTATAAGATACTATTTACTTCATAATGATATATAAACTGAGGTCTTGAACATTTACATCAACTTTGGATGGTCCAGTTTAGTAGATTGCAACAATTATAAAGAGATAATCTTAATAAATATTTTTTAAAAATATAAAAATTAAAATTATTATCTTTTACTTTTAATATATAATTTTTTTAATTAAATAATTACACTAATAAAAATATTTTTTAAAAAAATAATAAATAAATGTTCAAACTGTTATATTTTAAAACATAAATTCTCTATTTTTTTTACGGGTACAATCTTCATATTAAGGCCATGCCTATTTTCAGCAGTCAGGCAGGTACAGTAAGGATAGCTCTACAGTGTAGTCTAGCCTTTTCTGCCCAAGGTAGGATTAGGCCGACGTAATCTAAAAGAAGCCTATTTTTAAACCTTTATTTTTTAAAAATATAGACTATTATTCATTATTACAGAAATGTTGATTTTAGTGTTTTTTTTTTTTTTTTTCAGATCTGCCCTTATTAAGTATTTTTTAGCATGTTACGGATATGGACAGTATTTTTTTTCTTTATAGTCTGATTATTATTATTATTATAAATAGACTTTTCTTTCCTTTTTTCGCGGTTTTTTTTTCTCGTTATATGCTTATCTCTTTTTTTTTTTTTTTTTTTTTTTTTTCAAATTTTGAATCGGTGGTGTGTTTTTTACGTTTATTTATTTTACTGATTTAAATTTTTAATTTTAAGTTTTTATTATAAAAATTTTTAGAAAATATCACATTTAATTTTTTCTGTTACAATGAAAAACTCATAAAAAATATCACATCTCAATTTAAATTAAAAACTCAAATTCGTAAAGTGAATGAGGCCTAAAATATCTTCCTTCCTTGACGTTATTCTTTTGGGACATCACACAAACAAAAGGTGATTTGTTGCCTATAGCCATTATTTCGGACGTTCTTTTTTTTTTTTTTTTTTTTTGGAGATTAGACAAAAGAAATGTGTGGTTTGTTCTATAAGGGCACGTTCGGTGTATATTTGTCTCTAATCATCATTTTCCCCTCTCTTTTGTTTATATTGTTGTTGATTTATACTGATATTGTTTTGAATGCCTACTTTGCTATTTTATTCTATTTGCATATTTTCCATTCATATATATGTATTCTTCTATTTTTATTATTCTAATTTCTTCTAATCTTATAATTGAAGAAATGAGATGGTTTTTTTTTTTTTTTTTGGTTTTTTTGCTGTTTTTTTTTTTTTTAAAACCATTTCGAATGTGTTCATATTTTTGTCTTTTGTGTTAATGAAAATAGGTTTCATTTCACTTATTCAGTGTCATAATTATTTGTCACGTATTTTGTTAGTTCTCGAATCAAATTTTGATGCAGAAGTGTGAGAGTAGCAGATCGTATATAACAAAAATTTTCATAAAATTTTTGAGATATTCTATAGATTATATTAATTTATGCACGAATAAATTAATCACATTAATTTATTTAATAAGAACTCAATTAGAAATTATATCTGGCTGTCGATTAGGATGGTAACTTGAGTTCTTTGACCTCGAACAATCTTTGTTCCAAAGCTTTGTATTTAGAAAACCAATGTCTTCCACATCAATTCTTAGAATCCACGAAGACGAGTGTGTGCACACCTAAGACAAAACTGGTTAGAATAAACACTTGAATTTCTACAAACACCAACGCATGCACGATGTGGAATTTATGGAGAAAAATTTTTCCTTTTCACAATAAAAGAATTTTGGCCACCACTCAAAATATATGGCAAAAATTGTGTCTCATAATATTCTATCATTATCTTATTTATAATGTAGAAGTCAAACTTCTAAAAGGAATCCAATCTCTATCTCCAAGATAAAGCTTGTTAATTATCTCCTATTTGAATTTGGAACAAAATCTCCTCTTCTCTTTTATCCATTATGGCCGGCCATAGATAGGGGATTTTATCCCTATGTAGGCCCCAATATCAGATAGGGAAGGAAGAGGAAATCATCATTTATCCTGCAATCCAATTTTAACTCAAATTCAAATTCCAATTTAAGTCAAACTTAAATTAATTTGAATTCTAAATTGAACAACTTATCAAATAAGTATAAATTGATAAAACTAGATGTGTTCAAATTCAAATTTAAATAATCACATTATGTAAATAATAATTAATTCTCAATTAATTATTTTCGAGTGTTTAATTTTAAAATTCTGTAATTCTAAAATTCCCATTTTTCCCTTTGTGTCTTGTAGAATTACTAGGACGAAGCAGGGACTAATGGACCTATAATCCCGAGCTCCAATAAAATTAATAATTAATTAAACACTTTAATTAATTAATTCTATTAATTCTAATAGTTACTCCACTATAAACTTGGAATTGCACTCTCGAAATTATAGATATAAATTACTTCTAAACTGTGAAGTGTCCATGCGATATAGTCACTGCATATAGATGAATCCTCCATAAATAATTCATAGTTAGAGCTAGGCAAAATCTATTAACCTCTTTAATTATATCTTCATCCTTGAGTACTATTGATTCTCTTATGGACAATGATTCATAAAACACATTCATGAATCGGAGCTCCTACTGGTTCAAGTAACGAATTAACCCTCAAGAGAATTATTTATCTACTTATGTCTCAAGAAGGAATGAATTCCATCTTATATAATAACATTTTCGGCTACCTACTTCATCATGTCTCCAAAATACAAGATATGGGATTTAGGACTTCAGAATCCATACGGAGTAAATCAAAAGACACAAATCCATAAATAGGAGTCTATCAAGGATTCAGGATTAAGATCATTCTATATATGACCATCGGTAGACTCAATTAGAATTTTTATACTTAACAGAAATTATTAGAAATTCATACTGTGTATGTGTCATTGTTCTACATAATCTCATTATGCGAAATACACTCATTCAATATCTCGTCATATTAACAGTGCAGATAACACTGTTCTATTCTAAATGGGAATGACATGTATTAATAATGTTTTAATTAAAGATTCTGAACTTTAATTAAATTCATTGTAAACATTATTTTTAATTATTATCCTTAAACATTATCCTCTTGTCTATAACACTTATACACAACGTTTAAGGTCACATAAATAATCATGAAATTTTTATTGATATTCATAAAATATTCATAAATATATGCACATAAAATAATAAATAAATTCTTTCATTAAATAAATATCATATTACATCTCATGCTTCTAGAACACAATTTTCAACATATTTTGCATCATAATAATTTTATTATTAAATTAATGAAAATAGTTTTTATTTTTTGGTATATTTCTGTGTCTCATATGTAATTTACTTTTGATATTCATTTTTATAACGATGAGTTGTTTTTCAATGAAAGCGGATGTATTCCGTCTTATTATGTTTTCATTCCTCCCATTTAAGGAAAAGTATCTATTCTTTATATCATATATATTTCCGTTTTTCATATATAATTTTACTTTGGTATTCATTTTCATTTTTTTATTTCAGAGTTTTTATTTTTATTTTTTTGTGCAATGGAGGCGGGTGTATTTTGTTTCATAATGATTTCATTGTTAAAATAATAAAAAAAAATATCTATTCGTTGTATCATATATATATATATTTCCCAAGTTTCATATGTAATTTAAATTTTATATTCATTTTCATAATGACGTTTTTCATTTCATATAGTTTTTAATACCTTTTTGGTGCAATAGAGGAGGATGTATTCTGTCTCGTGACGATTTCGTTGTTAAAACAATGAAAAATATCTATATTTTGTATCATATATTTTCTCATATTTTATATGTATTTTAATTTTGATATCCATTTTCATAATGACGATTATTTTTTTATTTGATAGAGTTTTTACGATGGTTTTTTTGAGGATTTTTTGTTTGTCGTAGAGTTTTAGGGTTTAGCTCTTTTTTTTTTTTTTTTTTTTTTTTTTTTTGTAAAAGCAATCGGGGCGGGGGGGTTTCCAATAAAGTAATTTTCCCATCCCTTAAATATTTACATTTTATTAAATGCAGATTTTTTTCATTTTCGTTCTTCGTTCATTTCGCGAATTTTTTCGATTCGAGCTGAGATGTACATTTTTTTGAGAGCTTTTTACTGTAAAAAATCTAAACTAAAAATTCGAATCGGTGAAATGAACGAGGCCTAAATGTATACAAAAGTTGACTTTTTGCGTATTAAGATTCTTTTGTGTTTTCTTGCCTATTATGATATTATGACATTTATTTTAACCTCGTTCACTTCACCGATTTAAATTTAAAATTTAAGTTTTATTACAGTAAAAAATTTTCAGAAACAGTCACATTTAATTTTTTTACTACAATAAAAAGTTTTCACATAAAATCACATCTCAACTCGAATTACAAACTCGAATCAGCGAACTAAACAGACCCCTTATTATTTCATTTTTTTTCATTAGAGATTCTTGCAAAATAATAAATAAATAGGCATTTTTTAAATTTATGTGCTCATAATAAGTATTTATGTAAATAGCCTAAAAGAAAACAACACTTGAATCCGAGTCAAAAATAGCATATTATTAATCTGTTTGTGACATAAATCTATGGCGCTAGTTATATGGGCATTATCCTCCTCCCAAGAAGACAACATATCTGCCGTTAGTTATGTGGTCACCGCCACCACTTGTTTTGTTCGCCGACCGGGATTATGCCGTCTTTGCCATTTTAACCTTTACTCAAAAAGGATAAAAACGAAAGTGGCATGGGTTTTGGGATGGGGCTCTGGTGGGAGGATTTGTTTTTCTTGGGACGGCTTTTGTTTGTATATATATATATATATATATATATATATTAGAAAAAGAAAATTGACTTGGGAATTTTTTTTTAGCTTTTGTTTTGTTTTTTGTTTTTCTTTTATTAATCTCACTTGTGCCCTATGTATTTTGAGGTCATTTTCAATTTACTCTTTAAATTTTAAAAACTCTCACTTGTCCTCATGAATTTTAAATTTGTCTTATTTAAGTCATTTCTAAGAATTTTTATTAAAATTTAGACAAAAAAGAAGATATTAAGTGTGGCAATATGATTTTTATTTGTTTATTTTTAACATAAATTCAAACAGAAAGACTACGTGACTGTTGTTAATCTTTTTTTTTATTTGTTTTTAACATAAATTACAGCTAAATGGACTAAGTGGGAACAATCTAAAGTTTAGAGGATAAAATAAGTGTTTTAAAGTTCAGAAAGTAAACTGAAAATAACGTTAAAATACAGGAGACACCAATAATAATAATAATCTTTTTTTTCTTTCTTTCTAAGGATATTTTGGTCAATTTCATACTCTAAATCGTGCATTGACTGATTTTTCATATATGCATTTGTACAAAATTAGAGATTTCTTGATAAGTTGATATAAGATTAATAAGCTCAAAATAGATGGCAATCTTAACAATCTAAAACACGAGTGACGGAATTAGGGTAAAATTAGAAAAATTAGTGAGAAGAGTCGAAAATATAATTTTAAATTTTACAAGTGTTAAGAGCGTAAACCATAAATTTCAATAAAGCATGCATAAAAGATTAAAAGAACAAAATTCAAAATTAAAAACACGTTAGGTGTAGTTCAGCCCAAGGGCAGAACTACATATTATTGTGAGTGTGGAATTTTTATTAATTTATTTTTTGTTTAACAAAAGCTTTTTAGAATTTCTTATTTCTCTTATTTGAAAACTAAAAACTACAACGATGCCTTGACAGAACAATTAAAATATATTGTTATTCCTTCATTTTATAATAAAATATAAACCCTCATCAATTGAAATGTATAACTATTATCTTCATTTAATAAAATACTATTTCAATTTTTTTATTGGTTATTTACTGAAAAATTGACTCGTGTTCAGATGGTATATCATGTCAATAAACATGTAACGTAGAATGTGCTTATTAATCTACATGAATTTACCCTTTTTTTCCTTGAAGGGACACGAATTTCCCTTCTATGTAAGAACAAAAATCGAAAAGTGAAAAAGGAGAGGAATCAAACTGGTTTGACCAGCGTACTGGGAAAATGAAGCCAAACTCTGTTAGGTTCCTATTACCCAAAAGTGGGATTCCACATCCAACTAGCTGCGTCAGTTTAGTTTTGTGGTTTTTGAGGACTTGGTAGAACTGTACAAACATAATATGTCTCGTTTATTTTGTAAATTTAAATTAAGATGTGATATTTTTTAAAATTTTTTTACTATAATAAAAAAAATTAAATGTGATATTTTTTAAAAACTTTTTACTGTAAAAATTTAAAATTGAAAACTTAAATCGGTAAAATGAACAAACCATATATTTACATATAATTATTTAATATATTATTATATATTAATAAAAAAAAAATATTAACATTGTTGTTTTTGTCACTCTATTTGTTATTTTTTGTATTTATTTTTTAACATTTAATTATATTATATTATTTTTTATTTAAATAATAATATATTATTATAATAGAATCTCCATGTAAAATAGACAGCATCAAATACAAAGAGTGACGGAAGGGGTGATCCTTGCATTTTTCCAATAAAAATATACACTTGTATGTATATAAGGTCCGTTTAATTTATTAATTTGAGTTGATATGTGATTTTATATGAAAAATTTTTATTGTAATAACAAAATTAAATGTGATTATTTTTAAAATTTTTTTATTATAATAAAATTTAAATTTTAAACTTAAATGAATGAAATGAAGGGGTTCTGTGCATAAACTTGTCGCGCGCTCCTTATATTTTCTATGGCCATCAACAAGTACAAGGGCAAAGACTCTGTCCTCCTCTCTCCTCTCTCTCTCGTCTCTCTCTCTCTCTTGTCCTTTAGCTGTTCATAACACGTGAAACCATAAGAATTCGTCAGTGTCATATAAAGGAGGAAATGAATCCCAGATTAATGAAAAAGCTCTGCTACATTTTACTGTTTCTTTGGATTCTTGTGACACATTAAAATTTCCCCTTCTCTCTCTCTCTATCTCTGTCCTTGTTGTGTCCATTATTGCAACATTATTTGCATAGTTTTTCTCGATGCCCTGACACCACCCCATTAGTTAATTTGCATGCTTTGCTTTCGCAGTTATATTGGAGCCAACTTGAGCTCATCTGCTCATTTTTTCATAGCAACAAAACAACACAAATTTTTCATCTCTCTTTCTCTCCCTCTCTATCTCTTTATTCAATCCTTTCATCAGTTACAGTTATAAAATAGTGAAGCAATATAGAGCAATATATATTTATCTCTCTCATGTTTCTCCTTTTTCATCCAAGTAAAGTTTGATGAGAGACCAACAAATTCCATGGCGAAGAAAAGTGGCACTACTTCTTGGTTGACAGTGGTGAAAAAGGCGTTTAGGTCTCCGACAAAGGATAGCGAGAAAAAGAGTTGCAGAAGGAGAGACGAGAATCATGAACAAGAAGATGAAGAAAAGGTAACAATATACACAGATATATATATATATATATATATAATAGTAATATAACATATAATAAACCATTACATTTTTCTATCTTCATCTTGACCGTAAACAATCTTGTATATTTATTTATATATTCTTGGATTTGTGCTGCAGAAGAGAGAAAAAAGAAGATGGCTTTTCCGAAGGCCTGTTGTTCATGTTCAGCAATGTGAACCGAAAAATGATCACGTAGAAACCAAAGATATAAGTCGTGTATATTTGGTGGCTGCGGATCAGCAAAGGCATGCAATTGCTGTGGCGGCAGCCACCGCGGCAGCTGCGGAAGCTGCCGCGGTCACTGCCCAAGCTGCGGTGGAGATAGCTCGGCTCACTAGGCCAGCTTCCAATTTTGTAAGGCAACAGTATGCTGTTGTAGTCATTCAAACTGCCTTTAGAGGATACTTGGTGAGTTCTATAAAAAAGTACCTAGTACTAGACTCCAAAGTCACAAATTAAAAAAGAAAAAAAAATAGAGGAAACGCTTGTGTTATTTAAAGGGATCTTTGTTGTATAAGGTAAAAGAAAACCTTAATGAATTGTCGGACTTTAATTGTTTGATTCTGATTTGATTTTGACGTACCCACTATTTAGTTTAATATTCTTTTGTATTTTATATTTTAATTGCAAATTTTTATGGTTTGATTCTGTGTGATTTGACGTTTACTATGACTTCTCACCTAACCTTACTAACACCAACCAATTGCGTCTCCTTTTTTTTTTTTTTTAAATCGCAGATTTTTGTTGTACGATTAATACTATACAATCACTAATTTGGCGTTACTAATTAGACCTGCCACATACACCCAAATATCTTTTAAACCATATTATTGTTGTATTTTTGTTTTTGTTTTCAAGCCTTTATGTGATTTGAGCTTTAATAATATTGAAGGCAAGGAGGGCTCTACTAGCGCTAAAAGGGATTGTGAAACTCCAAGCGTTAATAAGAGGACAGAACGTGAGAAAGCAGGCGAAGCTAACACTGAAATGCATGCAAGCATTGGTTCGAGTACAAGATCGTGTAAGCCATCAACGAGCCAGGCTTTCACTTGAAGGTAGAAGGAAGTCAATGCTTGCTGAAATCAACACCTCATGGGATTCAGCATATCTTCACGATATTCGCAACAGAAGAGTCTCACTAGTAAGCAACCTAATTAATTAACACAAAATATATTAGTTTGATTAATATATTTCTATATATATATATATATATGTATATGTGTGTGTGTGTGTGTGTGTGTGTGTGTGTGTGTGTGTGTACATATAGCCTTACTGATTGTATGGTTCAAAGACGTCAAGAGAGACAAGCCGTTGTGTGGAATATGACTGGGATGATTGCCCGCAAACAAGCGAGGAGACTGAAGCCAAGCTGCAGAGTAGAAAGGAAGCTGCTTTGAAGCGTGAAAAGGCTCTAGCTTATGCTTTCTCTAATCAGGTTTTCTAATTGTTTCACTTAACTATCTACATGGAAATTCCATTTTCTTTGTTTTTTAATTACTTTTTTTTTCCTTATCTACCAAGTGAAAATTGGACCCGTTTCTTCTCCTCAAGAAAAGTAGTACCTAGTACCACTTCAATTGTTCCAACGACCAAATTATCGTAACTACATGGTCGTGCACGAGACTTTAGTTACATGGTAAAATCAAACTACTTAGTGATGTTAGGCGCACTTGATATAAATATCATTTACTATATAATAAGGGAATTATAGATATTATTCAAAAAGATATCATCTCTTTATTTTATATTTTTCTTTTAAGAACCAAATTTATGAGAAGTTAATCTTTTCCAATATATATATATATATATATATATATATATATCCTCTCTCAATTGTAGATATGGAGAGCCCGTAGGAACCCATCAGCCGGGAATGAAGAAGAGTTAGAAGAGAGAACAAAATGGCTTGACCGATGGATGGCCACAAAACAATGGGAAATGGAATACAACACAAATGATAATCAAAGAAGAGACTTCAACATAAGAACCGTTGAGATGGACACTACTACGCCTCACTCTTCCTACTCAACACCAAATGCTAGAAGATCTTACCAATCCCAAAAGGCCCACATAACAGGCCCACATTCCGGCCCAAAGATCCCCTCCTCCCCAATCAATAAAGCCCAATACAATGTCCACTCACCCATGAGTGTGACACCCTCTCCCTCAAAACCAAAGCCTCTAAAGGTGCGTTCAGCCAGCCCAAGGTGCCCAAAAGAAGAGAGATGTTACTCCGCGACGCACACACCGAGCTTAGTGAGTGGCGGCGGCATGTGTCGTTATGGGATGGGCTCAAATGGGCCAGCGGTGCCGAATTACATGGCGGCCACTGAGTCTACAAGGGCGAGGGCCCGGCCCAACAGCACGCCTAGACAAAGGCCCTCCACGCCCGAAAGAGAGCAGTACCACTCACGAGGAGGTGTCAAAAAACGGCTTTCTTACCATAATGTCGTTCTCGAGCCACACAAAAACGACAACAATGGCAGTGCTGGAATTGGGTGTGGCAGTAGTACTAGTAGCTTTGGGCAGCACTTGAGGAGCCGTAGCTTCAAGAGCTTGCAAAATGGGAGTTATGACTATTATTATCATGGTTTGGAGAATTTGTCGTCTTGTTATGCTGAGAGCATTGTTGGGAGAGACGTTTCCCCTTGTTCAACCACTGACCTCAGATGGTTAAAGTGAAGGAAAGGAGCTTAATAATAGTAAAAAGTATTAACATCTTCAATCCCACGTTACATTTTTTGTTTGGTCGCAGGAAAATTCTGTTATTCTGTCACATAAGAATGATGTTGTAGAAACTTTTTTATTTTATTTATATATATATATATATATATCTGTAATGGCGCTGCTTTCCTCCCTAGATGAGATGAGATGAGATGAGATGAGTAGTGACTAGTGAGTATTCATTGTCGTTTTCTTTTTGTTTGTCAATATTTATTGGATTGAACGCTTGTAATTTAGTTCAGAGATGTACATGGTCCACCGCTTGCATTCACGTGTCATAAAATGCTAATATTCTGATGATAATTTGATAACAACCTAGTATGCCAACAGTCTTTGTCGTGAAATAGAGTAATCAATTATTTAAAAAAAAAAAAAAAAACCTACTATTCGAACAAAATTAGAACCTTTGTTCAGTGGAGCAAAATACAAATAGTTTTGTTAGAAAGTCCTGTAATTCTTTGTAGTTGTTATGATATCATTCATGTAATAGAAAGCTGTAAATAGAGGCATTTGAGCAAACTAAGAATTAAGATTTAGTAACAAAAAAAAAAAGCAAAAAAAAAAAAAAAAAGATAGAGCAACCGACGGCAAGATCCGGTTATACGCAGACAACAAAATAAATAAAGCAACAAAAGGAATAAAAGAAAGCAACAGAATTTTCTTTCCCTTTGCCATCTAAAGAAGTCAAAAGCTACCTCAACAATCATTTGGAACATAACAAGAGCTCACTTCTTTAATTGACCCACAAAAGGAAAACTTTTGATCATAATCACCATCTCAAGAAGAGCTTCTAGAGGATGTTGTTGTTGGTCTAGCGGAACCAGCGATCCCAAGGCACAAGGCTTCAGCCAATGGCCCACCAGGTTGTGGTTGTGGTTGTGGTTGTGGTTGTGGTTGTTGTAGTGAAGTTGAAGTTGAAATTGATCCATTCCATGAAATTGTATTGTTCAACCATATTTGAGACTTCAAATTATCTCCTTCAATCCCAAAACCCATCTGGGAATTCTCACTCTCTTCACTTGTAGTCCCATTATTTCCACCTTGCATTGACAAACTGAGAGATGAATATGGAAGAACCTTGTCGTTTGTGGACCACGCGTCAATGAAATGCCTTGTTTGGCCCGGCACCAATTTGGGGTCAATCAATGAGCTAAACTGCTCATTTAGCCCCTGAGATTGCAAACTTTGGTAGTTATTATTATTATAAAAATCAAAGGCTCTTTCACTTTGTGGCCTTGTGAAAAAAGACCCTTGCTGGTTTGAAGAATTGGCTTCTTCCCCTTTCATGAACCACTCCAATCCCCTTTTTTTCAAAAAAAAAGAAAAAAAACACCAAAAAGGCATATTAATTTACACAAAAACAAAGAAAAAAAACATAGGGAAAGACAAGACAACAAAAGATGGGATCATGGGAATTAATAATAATGTGTACCTGGTTTGGTCATGTGAAGTGGAGGGATATAAAGATAGGTGTTTTTCTCTCTGGTCTAGGAGGCCAGAGGATTTTAGATACGACAAAGTAGTGTTATTATTGTCGTTGTTGTTGTTGTTGTTGTTGTTGGTGGTGGTGGTGGTGGTGGTGAAGAAGTGGGAATGTAGTTGTTCCACAGGCTTTCTTGAACGGGGACGACTCTTGTGAGAGTGTCGTTCGCAGTATTTTTGGTCAGGGACAACGTTTCTAGAGCACCTCCATTTCTTGCCGTCTGTTCTTCGGCACCTCCATGGTTCTGGGTCCGAGGTGTTTGGGACCCCCAACTCCAAAGACCCTTTAGACCCTTTTTCAAGAAAACAAAAATTTAAAGAACCCCATTTAGTATTTTTCATTCTACACAAAGGAATTAACCTTAAAAATTACGAACATAATCAAAAAGAAAGGATTTTTACGGGTATTAGAGTGCAAATGGGGAAAATTTGGGGTGGTCTTGGAAATGGGTATGAGTAATTGTGGAAGGGACAGAGGCCATCATGTACTTGTAAATCATGGTTTGTCTCTCAAGCTCTTGCCTTTGAGCTGCTGTGAAATTAGGCACTGCAACTCCTCCTCTCACATTTGCATTCACCATAACTCCTGCAACAACCAAAAAAAAAAAAAAAATCCATTTCGTAGGGAAAATAATAATAATAAAAAAGGTTATAAAAGAAATAAATTAATTAATTAATAAGACAAATTTTTTTTTTTTGGGTTTATTTACCAGAGGAATTGTGGGATATTAAGGTTTCGGCAGAGCAAGGCAATGGCATGAAATCAGTGGAACCGACAACATCGTATATATCGCTCACAGAAGCAACGACATGAGCTTGGTGGTGATTGTTGTTGTTGTTGTTGGCGGTGGTGGTAGTAGAAAGCAAGGGTCCATTACAAGCGTCACCACCTACACAACCATGTTCTTCACCAAAACCTCCACTGGCGCTGAGAAGAGTAGGCTCATCATCATCATTATTATCATCATGATTATGATGATGATGATGATGATGATGATGATGATGATGGGGGGTATCCATCATCATCGTCGTCATCTTCTTACGACTGAATGATGATGATTTGTTTGATGTCGTTTGCATCCTCAAACCCAACCCAACATCGCACTCTTTTTCTACTGCTCCCTTCTCTGAAGCCACAAACCCAATTCTTGTCCCCATGAAATCAACCAAAAATAATAATAATAATAACACACAAAAAAAAAGCTATCTTTCCCACTACCCAATCCAACCCAAAACAAAAAAAAACTTCAAAGGGGTAAGAAAAGGAAAAAAAAAAAAATAGAAACAAAAGAAAGGAGAAAAATGCACAACCTTAATTACAACCCACGCTAGCTATTCCACACTCCTTAACAAGTTTGGCTTCTTTGTCACTCCAAAATCACCAAAAAGAATTCTCTCTCTCTCTCTCTTCTCTCTCTGTGTTGAGTTTGAGTTTTGAGTTTGAATTCTCTGAAGTAACTGAGGGGTTTTTCTTTTCTTTTCTTTTTTTTTTTGGGTTTTTTTTTTTGTTATAGTGAGGCGGTGCCGCCATTTTTAGCCATGCGTTTTTGCTTTTGCTTCCTTAGCTCCCAACATTCGTTCCTCTTAGGGAATACAGACAAAATTAAAAATTAAAAATTAAAAAAAAAAAAAAAACCACACCACACCGCCCAAGATCATTTCATGAGGTCCACTCTTCTGAATTTTGACGTTTTCTTCACGTCAAGAATCTTAACAGTATTAAAAACGTTACATCCCTTGTTTTGACTTTTCTCAAACATTTTCAACACAAAGACAGAGCCCCATTGGCTGTGACTTTGTACTAGAGGCATTGTTTCATGAATTCGGACCATGTTTTTTCTTCTTGACTTAAGTTGACTAACAGTCTCCGTCAAGGACATTTCATTTCATTTCATTTTTCCGTTAAAACCCACAAATTGTCATGGATTTTCCAGCGAGACAAAAGGGCAAAAAAAAAATTTTTAAAAAAAAAATTGTCAAGCATTGGGAAACGTGATCCGGGCCCACATTTTGGTTTCGTGTGAGGATGTGGGGGGACCAGACCAAAGGCAGTGGTAAGTAACCAATTTCTCTTCTCATTTTGGTCCCATTAGATTAAAACCAACCACAACAAGATTTGGACCCCCACACACACAAGATTTGGTGAATTTAGCTTGATTTGGAGAATGTTAGCCATTGGGGTTTCAAAAAAACCTTTCTATTTTCCTAGAATGTTGTGTGAGTTTAATACAAATGATATGATGCTAATAATTGGATTACGGTGATCTGTTATCTAGGTCTGGATGGATAGCTAGCACATATATATATATAAATATATATATATATATGCTATGTTTGTGTGTGATGTTGACTAATGAACGTGTATTGGAGTTAACTTAGGCAAAGGCCATGTTTCCTACATTATAATACTAGTGGTTGCCAGCTGGGTGTAGAAGATATTATGGTTAGAGCATGCCATGTGCGATGGAAATGGTTTCGAGTGTCGTGAGACTGAAAATTTTTGGGTTAGGCGAAAAGGTGACGTTTTGAGCGACGGAAAACGATAATACAAGGTTGAAGAGAGAGAAATAATTTAACGAGGAACGACGACGTTTCAAGAAAAAGTAATGGAATGAAATTCCGACTTAAAGAAGAGTGAGAAAAATCAGATCGCAATGGAATGAATGATAGTCCGAACAGCTTCTTAAACGTGTGGCAGGATCCGATTGAATACCTAAACTTTGTCAAAATTCATTTCTCAAGAACTTAATTACATGACTCATTTATTTTATCGATTTAAATTTTTAATTTTAAATTTTTACAGTAAAAAATAATTAAAAAATATCACATTTAATTTTTTTTATTATACTGAAAATTTTTTAAAAAATATCACATTTTAATTTAAATTAAAAATTTAAATCTGTAAAATGAACGAGCATTAGTAAAGAGGTTCCATATTCCAACCTTTCCATACCCGTCCAACCTTTCGGATCAAAAGTCTTTTGGTGTCCTAAGGAACAGGAATTAAGTGAGCTGTAGTTGCAAGGAATTGTCCAATTACCAATTTTAATGTGATAAAGTACAATATTTTACATTTCAGGAATTGAATGTGATTTGAGTCTCTTATTCCATTACCTTATTTTTGGTGTGAAATGTTGAGAATCTGTTAGGAAAGTAATATTCAAATTGGCCCGCTTGCTCATCTTGCAGTTATCAACTAAGGCTTTAGTTTACTTTCTAATCATTTAAACCACAGCTCAAACTTTTTTATTATAATATTTTTTCTTATAAAAATTTAAATATATTTTTTTTTATTACAGTGTTAAATTCACTTTACAATTTAAGTTCTCAACTTGAATTGTAAAAAAAAAAAAAAAAACATGCTCATGCTTCATCATTTAACAAGTCAAAGTATTTTCTCCCAAGTAAAATCCAATATTCTTAGAAGACAAAAAAAAAAAAAAAAAAAAAAAGAAAAGTTCTAGCAAAAATGGCAAGTCTAATTGTTTGACATGAATTAAGATTGTAATTTTATTGTTTACACCACAATCAAAAGAGAATAACTTCCTTACTTTGGTGTGGGTTCTCATAAAAGGCCACGAAAAAAAAAAGTGCAAAAAAGAAAAAGAGATACTTTCGATGGTGTGTGGAATGAGATTAGGTAGTAGATGAACGGCCTCAACCTCAAGTAGTAGTAGTACCAGAAAGGACTTATAGTTTTGCTTGCACTCCATGTCTCATTCATACACATCCAATATACAAAATCCAAAAAAGGACTAAAAGTGCCATTCATTTAGGTAGAGATGTAGACAAGTAAAGCAAAAATGGGCAAAAGATAGCTGGTAGAATAAGAAGATGAGTTTTCTTGTGATCCTCTACAGCTATGCTTTCTGTCATGTTTCTTCTTTCGCTTATATAATTCTTCCTCTGTAGCTCTCGTTTTAAATTCCTTGCGCTTTTGGATGTGGAATTTTCCTTCTCAGTATGATTGAGTAACGAAAAGAGGTCTTTGTCTGCTGTCATTGAAGTAGTAGTATTTTATATGAATTAAGAGAAATGTTAACATAAATAGTGACGCTACCGTTTCTCATAAATTGAATTAATAGTTCTAATTAAAAAGTTAAATGTGACACGAGATTACATTAAACTCATCCTTAATTCGTGATGTGGAAACAAATAAATGCTAAGAAATAGCGATTACAAATTTAGTGTAGCTATAATTTCATATTCATATCAACATCATAGTATTGAGTTTAAATTTCTTATTTTAATTTAAAATAAAAAAGAGAAGAAAAGGGGAATAAATTTTTTTTATATATTTTTTATTTTTAATGAAAAAGCCAAGAACAAATGAGAAATTTCTCATGGGCCCTTAGCGGTGTAAAAATTTTGACCCAAAAATTAGTGCACAAACCAGGGTGTCATGGCACCAAAACCGTCTCGAGGAATGATTGCATCTTTTGTTAATGGGTATAAGTTCATGGCATTTGTTCAATATGAGGACTAAAGTATGAGGACTAAATTAGTGCACAAACCAGGGTGCTATTTGCTTTTCTGTTTTCCACCATTTTAAATTGAATGGAAATCATACTAAAGTATGAGGACTAGTACTCTTTCATTAAACTGTAAAAAATTGATCTCTATTAATTACAAAGTTAGGTAATCATGAGATCATGAGACTATAGTATCTATCTATATATATATATATATAGATTATAACTACCAAAAGTGTACCGGTATAATCACAGTTACTGGACTAAAGTGAAAAGAAACATAATCATATATATATTCAAGTAAATTAGCTGTAGTCTTTCCTTTTTGGTAATGCAAAATGCGTATTTTGAGCTACTGAGAAAATGCATATTAGACACTTTATACCGGATGAGAAATATATATGATACATATGAAAGAACGTCACTACCAACGTGACAGTTCTTGGGATCTTATCTCAGATTCTCAAACAGATGACAAAAATTATTTATCAAACCCATGATATTAAAAATCCCACTAAAGATTTTTTGTTTTTTCACAGAATTTTGCAGGTTTCAAACTCAAGCGCAGGAATCATTGAGGCTATTTAGATGAATAACAAAGTACAAGAAGGGGATTCTTATGTATTATAGCGCCTATAGGCTCACTCATAGACCACATTGTTGAGATGTACAAAATTGGGGTGGAATAATGGACCGTTCTGTGGTCCACTCAAGAGCAGAGAAACAACACGCCAACAGCCTTCCTTCCTTTTATGTTTTGACAGCTTGGTCATGACTCATGAGTCATGACTTTTGGGAAAACAGCCAGCTATTTATTGTCCGTCCCGTTCTCTATTAATTTTCCCCTTCTGCAGTTGCTATTTATTTGGGGGTAATTAATGGTTTAACTTCTTTTTTTTTTGGTCTTTTTCTTTTTTCGTCTTAATTTTACCTCTTTCTTTTCTATTCATTTGGATAATTGGATTGGAAAGTTTAACACATTAGGATTGCCAAAAATATTAGGGTTAATCACACTCGTAACTTCTGAATTTTAAAATTATTTTTATTTTATTTTAAAATTTTAAAAACTCTCACTTTTAATCTTTTATAAAATTTTATTAAATTATTATAAAGAGCGAGTTAATGTGACTATCTAGTTTTTATTTATTTATTTTTACATAAATTAAAATAAAATATTAGGTCACTGCATTATTTTTTTTATGTTTGTTTTTATAAATTCTCGTAAAGAGATTAAATTGGAAGAATTCTAAATTAGAGACAAATAAATTTTTAAAATTTAGTTGATAATTAAAAAAAAAATGGCCCTCCAAATTTACGGCCACTAATGAGAAGTATCCTAAATTTTACGTAAGTATTTCTCTGATTTTACACAGTAATTATCCGTTGAAATTTGGTTACTTTGATAAAAGAAAAATCTGCAACAAAATTCCATTGTTTCGTCGTCTGAAAAGCATTTTGCATTTTACAATTAGATTTGACTCGTTTGATTTTTATTAGTACTCTTTATTTTATCGTTTAAATTTAAAATTAAATTTTATTACATTAAAAGTTCTATAATAATTATATTTATTTTTTTTATTATAATAAAAAATTTTTACATAAAATTACATGTTAATTTAAATTAAAAATTCGAATTAATAAACTGAATGGACTTTAGCGTGGATCTAAAGTTTTCCCAATACTTGTTTAGAAGCCAAGATTCACACTTTCATTTTGGAGGAAAAATAATCAAGTATATGCGCATGTGCAGGTGGCTTAGAATGCAAAACTTGAGCTTTCAATAGATTAATTTAGGTAAACTCTTGCCCAGATCCACAGCAACACAACCTCATGAAATCAGAAAGTAATAACGTACTACTCCAAAACATCAAAATTTCTATATTTACATCACAACAATCCACAAAAAAAAAAAAAAAAAAAAAAAATACAAACTTCAATCGTATTTACTCATTTCTATGGTTTCTTAAGAGCAAAATGATGCAGAATTTAGGACACCACTATAGTGACCTTGCCGCAGAAAAATAAATTATGAACCCCCGAAAATGTTTATTAAACAAAAAAAAAAAAAATTACAGATTAAAAAAGAACAAAATAGAATTAATCAAGCCTTATACAGAGAATGTATAATTGATCTTCTTCTTTTAACTGGTAATGAGGCTATTGGATCTGATTGGACTTTTCTGTTTGAGAAGAATTCTTAGCTGAGCCTTTTGACACTCCAATTTTGTACCCCAATATTGCCTGTTTTTGGACCCAACCGCTCGAACCACTCTTGGGAATTCCACAAACCCTTTGATCCCTCTCTTTATGTGAGGATTCTCAGTTTCTGCCAACAATTTTCTCGGGAAAATGGGCGCAGATTTATCATTACAATTCTCACTCAAAACCGACTCACTGCTATCTTCAGTACAAGCTGATGAGGAGTACTTAATGTTGTTATTGTGATTATGATCATGACTAGAAACTGACCTTGTCGATGCCATTGAATCTACACGATTATTGATCTCATCATTTGAAATCCACTTATCTCCCATCACAAACTGTCTGAATTTTCCCGAGAAACTAGCAACTGCTCTAGAAGCCACATTTTCCTTGCTCTTTAACGCCGATGTAGTAGTAGTAACAGAAGTAGTAGTAGTAGATGTAGTAGTACTGGTATTAGTGCTTTCTGATATGATCCTCTTGGAACATTCCAATTCCAAGAGCTTTTCTTCTAGAACAATCTTCGCCTCCGCGAGCTTCATCTGGACTCTCTCTTCCCTCAACACCTCCGACATTCTCATCATCTTTCTCTCCTCCTCAATCTCTCTCTTCATCGTGCTGATCTCGGCTTTGTCAAAGGAAATCTCCTTGGCTAACTCTTCACACATTTTCTCCATTGCTTCTCTTCCTCTTCTCTCCTCGGCGGCCTCTTTAACCAGCCTCTTGTTGATGGACTCCAGCTTCTTCCGCGCCTTCCGCTCGTACTCGAGCTCCGTCTTAAGCTCCATGATCTGGGCTCGAGCCATGTCGAGTTCCGACTCCATTGCGGGCCTCGTGAAGAAGGTCAGGTCCCAGAAAGAAGCCGCGAGCTTGCGGGCCGAGAGAGGGAGGTGTAGGCACTGATGAAGACTAGTGTTTCTCTGGCAGACGCAGTTCTGAACCGTCAGATTTTGATGTTGGTTGTGATTGTGATGATTGTGGTGAGGTTGATTGTGAGAATTATAAAAAGGGTTTTCGTAAAGCTTCCAGGTTGGGCAAGTGGAGGTGGTCATGGGCTCACCAGAGGAGGACTCATTTCTGGGGTTCTCTGGGCTATTGAGGGTCATCATCATCCTCTTCTTCTTCTCTTCCATATTTTCTTTCTTTCTTTCTTTCTTTCTTTCTATATCATGTGCGCTTTTCTTTTGCTTTGTTGTGTAGACTTTTTATTTTTCTTTCTTTTTACCTTTATTTTTCTTTTCTCTTTTTCATGTAGGGCCTTTGACTTGACCTATGGAAACTTAAAGCTTGTGTGGGAGTAAAAAAAGCGGAGGAAAAAAGGATGGTAAAATTCACATGCACCTCAGTGTTATTAATGCCATTGTGAAGGCGTGAGGTGGGTTTTGTAGTTTTGATTATTATTATTTATTTATTTTTTATCTTTGTATACTGTTAGTTCTGTTTATTTTACTGATTTGAGTTTAAAATTTGTGTTTTATTACAGTAAAAAGCTCTAAAAAACAGTCACATCTAACTTTTTACTGCAATAAAAAGTTCTCATATAAAATCACATTTCAACTTGAATTAAAAATTTAAATGAACGAACTAAACATACCCTATAAATATCGCATTAATAATGCATATTATTCAATATTAAATATGATTAAAATTAAAAGAAAAATATAAAGTTAATATAACCTAAAACAGTATCTCACTAGTATGATTCATATGCTACCGACAAATTTAAGTTTTCTTTTGACTCTTTCTCTCACTTTTTTTTTTTTTTTTTCCCTCTGCTTGATTCTTTATGAGCGGTGTCCTGTTTCATTTATATCTCTCTCCTAACCGGCCGACTCTCTGTGTAGTAGGGGAAGGAATTAGGAGGCCCCAATGTGCCAGCCAATTTAGTGTATCTTTGCTCAACACAATTTAAGTCACTTCGTAATTGACAAAATGTGTTTGTTTCTTCCATCACATTCCATCTTAACAGAGAAAGCTACGTACGCTTGAGTATGCGAAGATTCTCATTTTTTCTCTATTTTTTTTTTCTTTATGAAATAAGTAGATGTGGAATTTTATACTTTGAATATAGTTAATTCTGAACATGATTTCAATATGATATAATAGGTTGTTTGTTATTTCGATCTCATATTTTTATAAAATTATGATGGTATTGTTTGTTTTAGTTAAATGAAAGCATGGTCTTCATTTTATCAAAAAAAAAAAAGAGTAGGTCTTCATTAAAAATGTTAGAAATCTGCATTACCATTAAGTCTCCCGTACTAAGCAATACCCTACTTAATTTCGTACTCTTTTATCCAATACATGAAACTAATTAAACTTAGATATGCACTTACTCAATGCTATTGGATCAAATGAGCAAAAGCACATTCATTTTTCCTTACTGCACTTTAGGAGAATAGACTTTCTCCGGTATTCTCCCTTTTTTTTTAGCCGTTTGATCTGTATCAGAATATATTTTTTCTGCATATTTTTTCAATCTGATATGATTTTGATAAGATTTAGCCGCTAAAAAAACAAGAAGTACTAATATTTTAAAAAAAGATGAAACACCAGAAAAACTCTCTTAAGACAAACATGCTCTTTTGTCCAAAAAACTCAAAAAAAGACAACTCAAGTTTTAACTTTATTCAATTTTACGTTCTTTTAAGTTTTAACTTTATTCAATTTTACTCAACTTTATTCAAGTTCTAACTCAAATTCAACTCAAAAATTACACTCAAGTTACACTCTAAAAGAACAACATGTTATAAGTTATTTACTTTTAACTTCGGATAATTTCTGAACAAATTGCACATCTTGCAACCATAGAGCTTGTAGGTCATAAAGGAAACGGTGCCAATAAATTCTTAACTTTGTTCCAACTGAACTATATATTATAGTCCAATAAATAAGTTTGGCCCACAAAAATTTTACCACCTACCCAAGTCCCCGTTCGTTTTCTTATCTAGAGTCTAGACAAGGAAACCTCTGGCAATAAAAATTAATTTACATCTCTGGAGTTTTGACTACTGAAATATATCATATTATCTAGTAAAAACTAACCAGTAACCAATTGTACTTTTTTTTATATTTATAATATGACCTTTCAGTGAGAAGTTAGTTATAATAATCAGACGTGATATTGCAGATAAACATGCCTTGATTGTAACACCTAGGGACTCATCTTCATCATCACCATCATCATCATCATCATCATTATTATTATTATTATTATTATTATTATTATTATTATTATTATTAGTCTTTGGCTTTCATCTCAGAAATCCCAAGCCTGAAATGTTGGAAGCCTTGCTTGCCACTATACTATCTCTGTTTTAATTACAAAAGAGAAAAAAAAAAAAAAACTTTTGAATTTAAGGCTCCAGCACATAGTGGGAGTTAGAAATCAGAACACCATGCGCCTTTAATACATGCAAATTAAGAAAGCATATTCAATTTTTAAGAAGGGAAAGCAAAATGGTATATATGTTATGAGATTTCATAAGACAAAATTTAAGTTTTGTTGTAGCATTACTTTTGCTTTTTTTAAAATTTTTTTTTTTTATGAAATTGTCATGTTAGATTCTCAATAATTATAATGATTACGAAAAATTACGGTAATGTATACTATTATTATTCATGAAATTATGATAATTACGGACTGAACTATAACATAAAAGAGAATAATTGAAACTAATGTTGTTTATAAGGTGTTTTTTTCTTTTAATAGTGGTATATAAATTTAACAGTCAAATGAATTAACCTCATCCTTAAGAAATTCTACTAATCTAATCAGCCTATCATGTCCTTGCAAAAGTTGAAAGACAAAGGAACCAAAAGCCCAAAAGCGGGGTACTTTTAAGCTAATTTGTTTGCTCTACAGACCCCACATGAATGTCTCCATTGCTATTCCTTTATCTTTCCCCTCTCTGGTCTCCAACATTGATTTCCAAAAGATAGCTGGTTAGTAATAGAATACACCAAAATCCTTTAAAAAAAAAAAAAAAAGAATACAGAATAAAAAAAAAAAAATCCAAAATCCCTTGTAATATAGAACTACTAAGCAGTAATAATCACAACAAGGCTTCATTCAAGTCAAGAATCCAATCTTTTTTTTTTTTTTTTTTTAGTGAATCAAGAATTCAATCTTCTTAAAGTGTATGAAATGTGGCACTTAAAGTTTTGGCCTAAAGGAATATGATCGGAAGAGACCAGAAAATGTTGGCATAATTAATTTACAAGAGAAGTCATGCAGCAATTGCTCTCAGGTCAGATGTTTTGCTAAACCCCAATTTTTATTTTATTTTATTTTATATTTTTTGTCCTTGTTTTATCTCTTGCAACCATATTTTATTTGACTATTATGGGCACTCTTTTGTTCTAAAAAAAAAAAAACTTTTTTTTCCTTCTTGATTCATGGCCAAAGAATATTAATTACCTTTTTATAGACCATTCTTAATCCTGATAGAGATGTATCTTGGTTTCGAAGAAACATTTTTTTTATACAACATTAAGATTCTGTTTATTTATCGATTTAAATTTAAAATTCAAATTTGTTATAGTAAAAGGTTTTAAAAAATTCACATTAACTTTTTATTACAGTAAAAAGTTCTCAAATAAAATCACATCTTAATTAAATAAAACTAAATGGATCACGAGAAACTTTAGAGTTGTTCTTTAGAGTGTAATTTGAGTATAACTTTTGAGTTAAATTTAAATTATAACTTGAATTAAAAATGTAACTTAAATAAAATTAAGTAAAATTAAAATTTAAAAAAATATAAACTTAAATAAAATTAAAACTCAATTTTTTTTTTGAATTTTTTAGATAAAAGAGCTGTCCTTTATTAACTAAATTATTTTGGTACCTTTATCCACAACAATTGTTAATTGATGAGAATTATAGGATTGCCGTCACATTAATAAACTACAATGTGTCCAATCAAAATCAATCTATTTCAACACAAAAAGTGGATGTCTAGCTAAGTGTCAATTCAGGTTTTTTAGGCCCTATTGAAAAGAGACATGTGCTTACACATGCACATGTGGAAAAACCTAGACAAGAGTACTGTAGAGATAAATACTTTTCTCTAGTCAAAAAAACAATCCCATGTTCCATTTATGATTATTGGCTTTGTTTTGAACGATTGTATAGAAATGAAATGCTAAGATTCCTGCTCAATTATTTACATGTTGCCTTGGTCCTAAAAACACATCAATACTAAATTTGATTCACATGACTAATGAGTTGCTAACTATTTGGTAGAAAGAGAAACACGCCTACCCTCCCCCACCTGATTTTCTCTTTTCTTTTCATTTTGTCGGTGTATTCTGCTAAATTTTGCAGTCTGCTCCATTAAAAATCTGAAAATTATACTTGGATCTCCCCCTTAAAGTTATATATCCCACTTATTTTTTCGACTCCGTCCCCAAAAGATGCTTTAACCATGTCCTCGAGCTTGATTGAACATGAAGTTACACAGTCATTACATTTGCATGCCTGGGGAAAAAAGGTCCAGCAAAACCGATATTTGGTCAAAATATGACAAAAAAACATTGGTTATTGCCAGCTAACAAGTAACAAGGAATACTATTTGAGGACCAAACATTATGATCCATCCACGAATTTAGAGCTGAAAGTTGGCTCTTTCTTCACTTCCTGCAGCAAATAATTATTGACCAAGTCTATGTATTTGGCCAAACATGAGTGGAAAATTGAACAAGAAAGGACCCATTGTGGTTAAGAGACAAGACTCTGCAAATTTCTCTTCGTTTGCATTAGTAGATAGTAAATGGAAGGCAACATATTTTTTAGGTATTTTTATTAGTCGGTAATTTATTGGTAATTTTGTAAAAGTTTAAAAAACAAGTTCAAGAAGATTTTAGATTGCAAAAAAAGATTTCGAATTAGATTTGAAGTTAAAGTTGCAGATTTTGTTGAGTTGAGATTTGAAAAAATAAAGATAAAGGCTTGGTTAAAGGAAGATAAGACATTGGTTGAGATTTGGAGAGATAAGAATAAGACCCTGGTCAAAAGAAGAAAAGACATTAGTTATTTGAATTTAAATGGGATTCTAGAAAGAGATAAGAAAATGTGGTTTTGATATTTGCAGCTTATGCAACTTGTGGGAATTAAAGTTGGCATTAATTCGGATTTGTTGAATTTGATGTACAATCCAAATTTGAAATTGAAAAGTGTTATTAGAGATCATATGGAAGATAGAGTCAATGGAGCTACGTCTCTTGCAAAGGAATGTGCAATCCGTTTGATATTTGAACTTCAAAAGTAATAGCTTTATATATATATATGATGGTGTTTTTAAAAGTGGAATAATTGGTTTGGTTATTTTAGATTTGGATAAGAAGTTCTCCGTGTTTAATGAAGAATACGTGGAGATTAAGTGTTAACTTGTAATGAGGATAACTAATTCGGATTTAGAAGTGTGCTTCGAATTAGAGATTGTGAAGATAACGTGAAGATATTTTGGAGCATATCTAAGAGAGTGAATCATTGAGATAATAGAGAATTTATCAAGAGTGGATTTGAATGAGATTCTCTTGACTTTATTTAAAAGCTCTGTTTCAGAGCATATGGAAGATGGATTTAATAGAATATCTCCAGAGAAAAAGTTTGTGAATTTGAGAGCTTATTACTGAGAAAATATTCAGAGAGATGTCTGTGAGTTTTTATGAGTTATTGAGATCGTCATTCGGGAGAGTGATTTGTTGCTTTCAGGAGGAAGCTCTGCCGGTCGAAGGGAGTTCGTTAGGTGAATAGAAGATGCGTGGTGCACACTAAACAATCACTGTGGAGATTCGTCACAACGGCGTTATTGTCTAGGAGGGAGTCCTTAAGTGAATAAGTCCGTCCGGTGTCTGTAATTTGTGAAACATAGTGAAACTATTTACTGTTTGGGCGTGGCCCCGCAGATGTAGGTGTGTGCACCGAACTGTGATATCATATTATGTATTCCTTTACTTTTTACACTTTATTCTGCTTGAGAAACTGAACGAAATTAACCCGGATCTTAATTAATCAAGGTGTGTTCCAAACAGTATTTCAATATCATTTGAAATACCAAATGTAACATCAGATCTAGCAAGAATATTGAAATAAATAATATTGCTTTCAAAGACATATGTATATACATATGCGTGTATTGCTTTCAAAGATATATGTATATACATGTGTGTATTGCTTTCAAAGATATATGTATATACCATGACTTCGCTTTTCGTTGTCTACGATGTTTTCTGCGGACAAGTAGTCGCGGGGAAGACTTTAAGGAAGCACACTTTTGACGACAAGATGATTATTAGGAACCTAATAGTTAGTAATTATTTTTTAATAGTATTTTAGTAGTATAAATAAGGGTCTAGTGGCTAATGAGGGGAATGATCAGATTTGTAGAGAGTGTTTAATATTGTGCACTATTTTAAAAGTCAGGGGTCCTAAAAAACGCTCATTTATTCTGTAATTTTTTATTTTTAGTATTGTTAATAAAGCTTGTTAGTGCATTTTATATTGGCTTATTTTTGGCAAATTAGTTATAAGATTGGTTGACATTTTAATTTGGTAGACCTCTTAAGGAAAGTCTTGTTGTCATGTTTATGGACTACAAATCAAAGGATTTGATTGCTGAAAATGAAGAGTGGACTTTTGGGGGAATTAATGGCTGGCAAATCTTCAAGCTTGAGGAAAACGTGGTGTGGGGACACAAGGCTGAAAACAGAAAAATCTGGATTGGTACATGAGCAACTTTGCTATATATACACAAGTGACATACATGAGTTTTCGGGCCCCCTTGAAAAAATATTAGGTAATCAAAGGATACATTTGGGGCATGATTTTTATAGAAGAAATATTCAGAAAAAGTCTATGTGAGTGAGCCTTTGAGTTTTGATTGAAGATCGTCCTTCGGGAGAAGGATTAGAAGCTTTCGGGAGAAAGTGCATTGCCAGCCGAAGGGATTTCGCCGTGCAGTTTTGAAGACGAGTGGTGCTCGCTGGACAAGGCCATTAAGGAGATTCGATACGGCGGCGACAACGTCAAGGAGGGAGTCTTTGGGTGTATAAGTTCGATTGGTTTTTGTAATCTCTTTGAACTTAGTGGATTGTTCATTGTCTGGGCGTGGCCCCGCAGAGTAGGTGTGCGCACCGAACTGCGATACCATTTTCTGGTGTTCTTTACATTTCTGCATTTAGTTTCCTGCTTTTCTGATTTACTCGTTTAATATCGAAACTTTCGTTATAACAGTGTTACAGGAAAGTGTTGTAACGCTTTCTGTGACACCAGTAACCAAAACAGACCTTGCAATTGGTATCAGAGCGGTTCACTAACCTTTTGTTTAGTGAGATTTTGGGAGTTGGTCTGTTGTAGCAGGAATGGATTTTCTGAAAGAAGGAGGTTCGGTTTCATACTCTTCACTACTTGGTGGCACTAAGAAGTTCAACAAGAAGGAAGAAGGCTAAACTTTGGCAATGTCAACCATTTCTGGAAGAATATTATATTCAGGGGGAGTAAGGCTCGTAGAGGACTCAGGGGGAGCGTTTTGCAGAGATCAATGACCCTGAAAGATGATCTGCAGAAAAGTGTTATATCATGTGTTGCAACACTTTCTGCGACAACATCTTCTAAAAGGTTTTTCTATTAGTATTATTTTTAACTTTGGCTGTATTTTGTCAAAAAGGGGGAGAACTGTTAATTCCCTTAGTTGGATTTTACCTTTTATGTTGTAATAGGATATTTCTGTTAGTAATGTTAGTTTTGCCAAAAATAGCCAAAGGGGGAGATTGTTAGTGCATTTTATATTGGCTTATTTTTGGCAAATTAGTTGTAAGATTGGTTGACATTTTAATTTGGTAGACCTCTTAAGGAAAGTCTTGTTGTCATGTTTATGGACTACAAATCAAAGGATTTGATTGCTGAAAATGAAGAGTGGACTTTTGGGGGAATTAATGGCTGGCAAATCTTCAAGCTTGAGGAAAATGTGGTGTGGGGACACAAGGCTGAAAACAGAAAATCTGGATAGGTACATGAGCAACTTTGCTATATATACATAAGTGGCATACGTGAGTTTTTGGGCCCCTTGAAAAAAAAATATTGGGTAATCAAAGGATACATTTGGGGTATGATTTTTATAGAAGAAATATTCAGAAAAAGTCTATGTGAGAGTGAGCCTTTGAGTTTTGATTGAAGATCGTCCTTCGGGAGAAGGATTAGAAGCTTTCGGGAGAAAGCGCACTGCCAGCCGAAGGGATTTCGCCGTGCAGTTTTGAAGACGAGTGGTGCTCGCTGGACAAGGCCATTAAGGAGATTCGATATTGCGGCGACAACGTCAAGGAGGGAGTCTTTGGGTGTATAAGTCCGATTGGTTTTTGTAATCTCTTTGAACTTAGTGGATTGTTCATTGTCTGGGCGTGGCCCCGCAGAGTAGGTGTGCGCACCGAACTGCGATACCATTTTCTGGTGTTCTTTACATTTCTGCATTTAGTTTCCTGCTTTTCTGATTTACTCGTTTAATATCGAAACTTTCGTTATAACAGTGTTACAGGAAAGTATTGTAACGCTTTCTGTGACACCAGTAACCAAAACAGACCTTTCAAAGCTTAAATTTTCAAGTTCCTAACAAATGATGCTGTTGTTTTCATTGAGGCACATGTTTCTGAAGAACAACAACGATAAATCCAAGGAAAACACGAAAGAAAAGCAAGACCAACAGGAAGATCAGCTTGCCGTGAAGATTGACGGACTCAAAATTTTTGAGACCTTTGTTTTTTGACTCTATACATAGGAATATCGAATGCCTCTTGGTCATTTGATTTTTCTCGGAAATTTTCTTTTCCTTTTTATTTTTTCCCTTTTTTTTGAATGGTTGGTCTTACTTGTAAAGGAGTCTCAAACATCTGAATTAATCCAATATATTCGTCGTCTTTTTTTTTCCGAACTTTTTATCATTGCTGGTTTTGAAATAGTTTTTGCGACTCTGTTGAATATTGATGATGCTTTTTGATGTATTCTTGGTAATTTAGCATGCGCATAAGAACTTTTCGTATTAGAGTTCAATTAAGAAAAATCTTTACATTTAAAAAAAAAAAAAAACTTGGGAGAAATCTTTCGATTTAGTTTTCTCAAGTTTGTTTCATAAGACAACATGCGGCTGTAGCCTGTATCAACACTTTTAACAACAGAGACAATTTTCTTGTAGTGTTTTTTCTGCTGAAAGAACTAAAAACAACTAATTTTCAGTACTGTTTCTCTCACATACTACAAAAACTATGAATCCCCAATTAATATATATACGATGAATCGCTATTATATACATACCATATGTACTTTTGAATTAAACTAGAGTTAATTATATTGGTGCACCCTAAACTTAAAGTTTTGACAAAAATAGCACCCTAAATTTTAAGATTTGTCGTAATTGTGGTCAATAACCAATGAGCTTTAATTAATTGACAGAAATTGTCAAAGATCCTAAACTTTTCATCGGGTGACGAATTGGACCTGAACTTTATAAATTTTGGCATATGGACTCTGATTATCGTCCAATCAATTGATATCGGTTCTTAATTGGGCTTTGTTGTCAGGGATTGTAAAGTTTAGCGTCTAAAATACCAAAATTAAAATTTCAGGATGCAATAAATCATGATAAGTTTAAGATGAGTGAATGCAATCTAGCTATTAAACTGCCCAACTACTAAATACTATTTCCCAGAAAATATTGCAACACAACTCCTTTGTATTATACCTTAATTAACCATACCATGGTTTCCATATCACTTCACCATCTTCATTGTCACTGCAAGTTCAGCTTCCCCCTCTTCCTAATCTTTCTCGTCAATCTGCAAAGAGTAGTGATATAATTTGTTGGCCTGATCTGGTCGGAACGTGAAGCCCATAAAAGCATAGAAAGCAAGCGTGACAAGCTCCGAAACAACGATGGTGATCCAAAAATACTTGTACGAGATCATGATCATCGTACTATCCCATGCAAACAGCACAGCACGAGTTAAGAAAACGTACAATTTAACCACAGCGAAGTACTCCTTCGACCTTTCCGATAATTTCGGCAAATTGATCATGATGATCACTTCTTGTGATCGCATGTCCTTTAGTGACCAGTCGTTTATGATGAGCCATGTGAAGCAGCAAACCAAGTCGGCGACCAAAAAAACTACCTTCCAAGTAAACCGGTCGTCTCCGAAAGGTCCCGTCTCGTCGACGAAGACTTTAGCGATGTTTCGGATGATTTGAAGAGGAATAATGATGAAAAACACCATCAACTTGTGCTTTTCCGGCAAGGAAAAAGGTCTCAAGAATGTCCATGGTCCGGCTGTGCTAATCAACACGGTTAAGATGAACACAATGCTTTCTGTTAAGGATCTGAGAGCATAGAAAACAACCTTAAAACGGTCTACGAGGAAACCATGGAGTCTCATGTGTGAAAACTTCTCTGCCTCACAAAACAGGTTTATTGCCTTGAGGATTAGCACAGCGAGGATGAAGAAATGGACGCGAAAAATGGCATGTCGTTTCTTGTTGATCAGCAAGAGATGAGTCCAGAGCAAGGTTAGAGCGAAATAGGCCGAGAAGAAGAGGAACAAGAATCTAGGGAGAGGTTTTTCCCCGGCTGACAGATAGTTGCGGCGGCCAAAGTCTCCGTGTTCAACCAGATTGAACATTTCCAATTTGACGTCCATGGAGATCTTCATCCCTTGAATGCAGTTCGCAAGGAGAAGAGTGTAGCGCTCATCCTCATCGACCGACATAAACATGGTAGTTCCACTTCTGCCCACTTCGAGTAATCGGAAGGTGAGGGGTGACTTAACTATGTTTGAATGGAGCGGGCACTCGATCACGCGGTTATCTAACTGCTGGAGAAGGCGGGTCAAGGATTGCCGGGGGCAGAGGAAGAAGCCTACATGGTAGAGGTCCGGGTGCAGATGATTGTAAGGAGAGGAGTGGGAGAAGTGAGAGAGGATTAGCTCGAGGCCACCTGGCGAAGTGAAGCCAAACTCATCTAAGGGGATTATAGGCCTGGCGTCATCTTGAAAGTGGAAAATGCGGGACTCAGAGAAGCAAAGAGGCGGAACCATGGATAGCCAGATGATGAGGAGGATGGAAAAGGGAGTGGAGGAGGCCATGGTTTACTTTCCTTGGAGAAACTTCACTCAGGACTTTTTAATTTTTATGACCAGGATGAGAACAGGAAGGATAGTCGGACAAAAAGTAGTATTCGTGTGAATGAATAATGTTAGGGACGTCAATTCTAATATAAATTTTTTATACTAACTTTCAATGTTCATTCTTCTATTGAAAGTAGCTCAATTTTTTTTTTAAATCAATTGATAATAAAAAATTATATTTGCCAATTAAAAGGGGAGTCTTTCCTCATAGTGCGGATGAATTCAAAGGCCGGCGAGAACAGAATACGACAATGATACTACATCGACAACTTCGTTGCTAGATAACAATGATACTACATCGACAACTTCGTTGCTAGATAACGCCTAGAATCAGTATAGTAGCTACATAATTTGCAGCAAATTCTATTGCCGAACATATTATGGGCATTGCGTGTTTGTAAGCATCAAATTTTATCTACATGAATTTCTTTAAAAGAAATATATCCAAATGAAAAGAAATAAAAAGAAACTGTGTACTTATGATGCATTCTGATGAAAGTTAAATAATTACGAGACAATTTTGGATACCCCTCTCCAAACTAATTTAAATAATGGTATCCAATTTTTATATGTTAACCAAGTACTTCACGTCCATTGCGAGAAAAATAAGCATACGATAATATATCCATAAGAAATCTATCTAACACTAATTTTGCACACGAAGTTATTGGCAACAAATAAGCTCCTGGTTGGAATCAGATGTAGGCAACTTATGCACAATTCTTGTTTTAGGATAACCAAATTCGGGCCGAAAAGTGAACAGGCCATTATTTTCTTTAAGGCTTCAACATCAACTAACTTATAAATTATTTACTAGGGGTGTAAGTTTTCGGTCTGAACCCGCAAAACCTGGCCGACCCGACCCGATTTTTTTTTTTTTTTTTTTTTGGGGGGGGGGGGGGGGGGGGGGGGGGGGGGGGGGGGTCCCAACCCGTACTGTGTGGGTTGGGCATGCTTGAACCCTTAATGCCCCGACCTGGCCGTGTAAGTTTTGCCCTACCCTAATGTAATGAAGCTTAGCTGTCCCTCGTCCTCACTCGGTCACTCCTCCTTCGCCTCTCAATCCTCACCTCCTCGCCTCTTAAGTCTCACCTCCCTCCTCTCCTCTCGTGTCTCGTCTCTCGCCTCTCGCTTCTCGCCTCACGCACGCCTTGCCAGCTCGCCTTGCCTCCTCCTTCACTGTAAATCCCTCATCCCTAAATTACTCGCATTCTCCTCCAGTCCTCATTCTCCGTTCCTCTTCTTCTTCTCAGTCTCTCACCGTTCATTGCCGTTCCTCACAGCTCACACTCGCCGTTCCTCACCGTTCATCGTAAGTTCCTCTTTTTCTTCAAGGGTTTTTTTTTTGAATCAAGCAAACCAAATGTCAATGGGTTTGTGAAATTTGAATCTTTTTGTTGAAATTTATTACTTTGTGTTGGTTTCTGTTTTTTTTTTTTTTTTTTGTTTTCTGTTTTTGATTGTCTGGTTTTGTTTATGCTTGTTTGTTTCTGCTCGTGAGTGGAATCTTTTTGTTTCTGCTTGTTTGTTTCCAGCCGAGGAAGAAGAGTGAAGACTTTGAAGATTTTAGTTTTTGATTTGGAATTCAGGAAGAGTGAGCAATTGAAAACAGAAAGGTTAGAATAACTTTCTTGAGTTTGCCATGTGTTGCCTGCTTTCTTCAATGTGCGAGAACATTGTATTTCTTCAATACTTTTTGTAAGAGAACGGTTTGGAATTCATGTGTTGCTTGCTTTCTTCAATGTTGAACCTTTTATTTTTTTTTATTTTTCTTGTAGTTATTGGGTAGAATCCCATGCGGTTCTCTGTTAATTATACTAAGGAAGATAGTGTGGATCTTTGGGAAAGTATTAAACTTGGGTAGCATTATTAATATATATAATATATATATAATATATATATATATAAGCATGATTTTTGAAGATAGGCTGACATTGTAGGGTCTTGTAAGTTTTTGGAAGATAGGCTGACATTTTATTTCCTTTGTTTTGCGTTTATGAGGACTCCCTTGTCCTCTTCATGTTTACCCGTGATTTTTGAAATTAATGAAGCTAGAATTACAATAAGCAGATATCATATTACAATATGGCCACTACAATTGTTCATTTCATCGCTTGCAAACCGAACAAAGTATGTGTGTATGCATATTCTTATTCGTTAGATTATTGGCTTTTTATATGTGATATGTTGACTTTTCACTAGACGTTAAAAATGTGATATTTTATCTATTTTTTAAGTTAATTTGCGTGCTAGATGAAAAAATTTATCATTCACTCGACAAAAACTTCTGAAAGCACTTGCAAATCCTTTGCTGAAATAGAAAGTGTCTCTATGCCTAAAGAGCTCATTACCTTACCTACTCCCACACCCAACCCTACCCCTATACCTAATTTGGGCACTAAAATTGAAAACGAAAAAGAGGAGGGAGACAGTAAAAAGAGAAAGAATTCACAAAAAAAAGTCTCCTGTTTGGGATTATTTCAAAATCATAGAGGGTGGAGATCCAAATGAGCCTAGGTGTAAGTGTATTTATTGTGGGATAACATATGTGTGTGATAGTAGGAGACACGGTACCAGTAGTATGAAGGTTCACATAGAAAAGCAATGCAAGAAATACCCATATAGGAACCAAGACAAAAAGTAAAAAACTCTGAGATTCCAAACAAACACTGAAACTGGGAGTAGTCTTGTTGCTATAGGCTTTAACAAGGAGCATTGCAGAAAAGTGTTAGCAAAAATGGTGATTGTAGATGAGCTTTCATTTAGGTTTGTTGAAGGTGAAGGATTTAAGAATTTTTGTCAAGTGATGCAGCCTAGGTTCTCTATCCCCTCTCGTGTTACGATTGCTAAGGACATTTACTAACTTTTTTTGGAAGAGAGGAAGAAACTAAGGGCTGAATTTAGTAAGGGCAGTCAAAGGATTTGCTTAACAACTGATTGTTGGATATCCGTGCAAAATATTAATTATTTGTGTCTAACTATACACTACGTTGATAGTAAGTAGACTTTGCAAAAAAAGATTATAAACTTTTGTCAAATTTCAAGTCACAAGGGAGAGAGTGTTGGTAAAGTCATTGAGTCATGTTTGCATGTTTGGGGTATTGAGAGAGTCTTTACTATGACTATTGATAATGCCTTCTCAAATGACTACATGATTACCTACTTAAGAATGAAGATTAAGGGTGGAAAGGGGTTGTTTTAGGTGGGCAATTTCTTCATGTTAGGTGTTGTGCCCATATAAAGAACTTGATTGTCAATGAAGGTTTAAAAGACCTACATGATTCCATAGCTGCCATTTGTAACGCTGTGAGGTATGTGTGGTCTTCTCCGGCTAGGTTGCTGAAATTCGAGTCATGTGTGGAGCGAGAGAAAATTGAATACAAAGATCTCGTATGCTTAGATGTCCGTACTAGATGGAACTCCACCTATATGATGTTAGATGCAGTCATTAAGTTTCAAAAGGCTTTTGAAAGATATGAAGAGGAAGATGACACATTTATGTCTTATTTTTGGGAAGATGAGGGGGGAAGCGGAAGATTAGGCCGCCACTTGACGATGATTGGAAGAATGTTAAGGTGTTTGTGAAATTTCTGAAGACTTTTTATGATATGACTTTGAAGTTTAGTGCCACTTTGAATGTCACTTCAAATTTTTACTTTCATGAGTTGTGTGAGATGCAAAACCAGTTATCTGAATTAAGCAAACAAGAGGATTCAATGCTTTCATCCATGACTGTGAGTATGAAAAAAAAGGTATGACAAGTATTGGGGGAGTGTTGTGAATATAAATTGTCTTCTCTTTGTGGCTGTTGTACTTGATCCTAGGTACAAAATGGATTATTTGACATATTGTTTCTCTATAGTGTATGATTCTTCAACTTCTGAAACATTAGCAAAGAATGTGAAGGATACTATGTACCGGCTGCATGAGGTTTATAGTGAGGACAAAAGTGAATTTGTGGCTAATGCAAGTAGTGGGGAGGCGGCAACAACAAGTACAACAGAGGCAAAAACAACTCCAGAAGGAAAAAGGTGTTTGTGGAGCTCCTTCGTTAAGAAAATGAAGAAAAAGAATGTCAATGAGTACAAAAATGATGTAGACAGATACTTGACAGACCCTATGGAAGATCCAACTTGGTAAAATTTTGATGTTTTAGAATGGTGGAAGAATAATGCAACTAATTACAAGGCTCTCTCACTAATTGTAAGAGACATTCTTACCATTCTTGTTTCAACAGTAGCTTCAGAATCTGTTTTTACTACCGGAGGCCGCATCCTCGATCCCTTTAGGAGTTCATTGAGCCCCAAGATGGTAGAGGCATTGATTTGTACACAAAATTGACTGCGTAGTCGTGAGCACATCGGCCTTATTGACTTGAAAGAATTTAATGAATATGAAGATATTGAGTCAGGTAATCTTTTTACGTTTTACTTTTTATTTTATTTCATCTCTTTGTTGTTTATTTTATTGTTCTAAACTTGATTCTGATGATTTTTTTGTTATGTTTTCTTCTCAAGATTTGTCAAATTCTATTGCAACACATGAGGGGCAAATTAGGAATGAAGATGCTATTATTCTAGATTAAACAGTTTGAAGTGGACTAACTTTAATTTCATATCTTATTTTGTGACTATTTTTATATGGACTGTTTATCTTTATATAGATTATTTATTCTAGATTAAACTGTTTATTTTATATGAACTATTTTGCATGTTAAAAGGGTACCAATCTAATTGAAATATTCTAATTGTTTTTATATTAGTTATTTGCTTTCATTTTGTGGCCGTTTATGGTGTTGCATAGATTAGTTATCTGCTTTCATTCTATGATGAAGTCATAGATTAAAATTGATTTCCCCAACCCGAGTAATCCGACTCTACCTGAGGTCACTCGAAAGGTTACGGGTTTATAGATTTAAGAGAGTGTCGCGGCTCAAAATTTTCTCAACCCGCACTGGTCGGGTAGGCTCAATTTTTTGGCTCAACCCTACCCTACCCTACCTAGCCGATTTACACCCCTAATATTTGCCACACCATGGCACAAGATGTTAGGTAAAATTGACAAAAGAAAAGAATATTAGTGTTAGGCAGTACCCAACAACGAAACTAGGATCAGGCTTAGCTATGCATAGTCTAGCTAGAAAGAATATACAAAACTGTCTTAAAGATTATCACAAAGTCAAATTAAGTTAGGCAAAGTAACTGAATAAGCCCATGATTCTTTTCGCAGTAATCACAAATTGAATATTGAATTGGAATATTGCTGTTTCAAGTTTGGTGTTTGCCATTTTAAGTTTGGTTAGGTTTTGTTCCCACTTACAGAGCTACTCAGGGCATTTTGCTTCCCTTCGTCAAGTGCAAAAGTTTCCAATCCTTCAGATGCACTAAAAAAGTTTTAAAAAACTCAAAACGTACACAGAGATTTGAGAGCTGCTGAAGACGTACTCTGACCAATCAAGAAAGATCTTTGCCAAGACAACCTTTAATCAACTTAAATCTTCTTTTCGCCAGAGAAAAATTCACATTTCTAACAGAAGACCTAGATATGTCCTACATCCATAATTTCTACTCCTAAGCATAATGACTATCACAATGACTTCCATCCAAGTTGTTCAATATGCATTAGTCATTGAGGTTCTACCAAGAATAACTACTCTCAATGCCCCAAATAAATATGAGAAAATTGGCAAATATGCTCTGTTATGTAAGCATCTGATATCCAAGTGAACAAACATATAAAAGCATACCCTTTATACCAAAAATGAATGCGAATTATTAAGTGTCTACTTACACATACTATCCAATTCACAGACAGCAACACAGGGTATCTAATTCCCATAAATGTAACAAGTATATGAGCGTGTCCTACTAACTCAAGAAAAACTAACAGGCAAGGTAAAGTCAACACAATGATAAGGAAACCATAGAACAAATTCTAACTCAAGTATGCCTAACATTCGGATCAAAATTGACCCGTTTATGATTGTTGAAAATCTACCTCAACAATCCCAATTTCAGAAGCAGCGCCAGCAAGGTAAAGTCAACACAATGATAAGGAAACCACAGAATAAATTCTAACTCAAGTATGCCTAACATTCGGATCAAAATTGACCCGTTTATGATTGTTGAAAATCTACCTCAACAATCCCGATTTCAGAAGCAGCGCCGTCTTCTCTGAGGCGAATCACAATTCGAACTCATCCTCGAGCTTCAAGGCTTCGACTGCAGCTTCTTCTTCTTCGTCATCGATCACGAAGTAAGGATTGTGCGCCTCAGGCTTGAACTTGTAACCCGTAAACATGTAGAAAGCGAGCGTGGCAAGCTCGGACGCCACCACGCTGGTCCAGAGGTATCGATAAGAGGTGATGGTCTCGAGTGCGAAGAACACGACACGGGTGAAGTAAATGTAACAGATAACCACAATGTAGTATTGCCTGAAGAGTGTCAGCTTCATCAAGTTAACGGCGGCCTTTCCATCGGTCTTCGCCGCCTCGCGGAGGTTCTTGATCGACCAGACGATCGGGAACAGCACCGCACAGCAGCAGATGACGTCGACGAGCAAGAAGACCTGCTTCCACGTGAACCAGTCGTGTCCGTAGGGACCGCTCTCGTCAATAACAACCTGGGCGATATTGGCGACGACCTGCAGAGGAATTACGATCATCAAGACCTTCTTTTCCTTGTCCTGCAAATACGGTTTCAAGAAGGACCAGCCGGTGCCGATCAAGACAATCAAAGTGAAGAGCGTGATTCCTTTCAAGAAGCTGAAAATATAGAACAAGACGTCCCAGCCATGGGCGCTTCCCGTACGCTTGATGTACGACTTGTCCTCGGCCTCGCAGACGAGGTTTAGTGCCTTGAGGATCACGACGGCGAGCATGAAGAAATGGATTCTGAAAATCGTGAGGCGTTTCTTGTAAAGCACGTAAATCCAGAGGCCGGCGAGGGAGAAATATATCAAGGAGAAGAAGAAGTAAACCCTAGGCAGGACGGTTTTGCCGGTGGAGAGGTAATCGCGGACGTTATTCTTCCCGTCGAGATTATACATCGCCGATCGGACATCCATGGAGACCTTCACTCCCTGGATGCAATTCGCGAAGAGAAGCATGTACTGATCCGCATCGGTTTCATTATACAAAGTACCAATGGTCTCCTGAATCAGGCCTTTGTGGACCGAGCTGAAGGTGAGGACCTTCTTCACCATATCCGATTTGAGCGCGCACACGAGCTCGCGATCCTCGAGCTGCTGAAACACACGGATCCACGATTCCCTGGTGCAGAGGAAGAAACCGACATAGGAGAGATCGGAATCGGACTTCTCCGGCGAGAGCGAGATCGACGAGACGTTGAGCTCGAGGCGACCTTTGTGCGTGAATCCGAACTCGTCCAAGGGGATAATCGGCCGGTCATCGTCTCTAATCTTGCTGAATCGGATTTCACCTAAACACATTGAGAACGCCATAGAAATCAAGACGATGAGGAAGAGAAATTTAGGCGAGATCGCCATGGTTGAAGCTTCGTTTGATTCAGATCTGAGGGATTAAGCTCAGATCTGCGTTTCTATGGAATTCTGATTATTCCTTTTTGGAGATTGAAGAAAAAAGTGGGTTTATTGACGACTTTTCGATTCTTGTTGGAGAAGGGGATTTTTGGGACTAATTTTTTGAGATTTCTCTTTCAGAGGTTTTTGCTTGCGTCCAGAAGAAACTCCAAACCGTAAGTAGAGTGTAAACGACCGACGCTACATGGAAATTTATCTCTATTTGAAATTACGTAAGTGGGGTTCTGTTTTTCAATTAACTACTGGGCTACCAATGAGTTTGGATTCGGTCTTTGTGGGTGGAATTGTAATTTGATAATTGAAGGAAAATGCGTGGAATTAACCGGAAAGGTGAAACCAGGTGATTGACTCAGCACCAGTTTAATTCACTGATTTATCAATTAATTAGTTACATGTAGTTCTCATTTAAATATAACATGTAAAAAAAATTAGAAACATGGAATGCTCTTCAATTTGAATGACAGAAGTTATTTTTTTTCTTCATTTTATGAAAGAGAATTGAGATGATAATTAAAATAATGAATCTGTAAAATGAATACATCAGAACTCGAATTGTAGGTCAAAATTTATAGCTCCAATGCACTCCTAAACACTAACTTCAATTCTAATTACAATTCCAATCATGATTCTAAGTCTAATCATAACTTTAACGCAAATTGTAAAACTTTGATCGGTGAAATGAACACATCCTTAGATTTTTAATTTATGTTGAAATGTGATTTTATGTGAAAATTTTTTACTGTAATAAAAAATTAGATGTAATTATTTTTTAGAGTTTTTTACTATAGTAAAATTTAAATTCTAAACTTAAATCAGTAAAATAAATAGGAATTAAGTGTATAAATCTTTTTATTGGTTTTGTTTTGTTTTTTTTTTTTCTTCTCTTTTGTTTTTTGTTTTCATTCATTTTACTTCTTTGATTGAATGAAGAGTTAAGCTTGGAAAGAAAAATAAAAGTAATTACCACTGATCACTACTAATTTTTTAGTCGATTATAAAGTGACATATAAGACCAGAAAATGATTCCTGCCTTAATTAGTGAGTTCTAGCTTAATTGTAATTAGTGAGTTTTAAAGTTGATGTGAGTATTTGTAATTAGTTGAAAAAGTGCGGGCATATAGCATTTCTCATTTAAAAAAAAAAAAAAAAGATTATTAGGTGAGCTTTATTATTCCTTTGCTTTTAAAAACAAAAAAAAAAAAAAACCAAAATTTTATTATTGAGGGAAATTTTTACATAAGAGCTATTCTATTATACTATTGGCGGGTATTACTATTCTTTTAACAGTGATTTTAATTAGATATTAAGAATAATCTGTGTTGCATGCCGTAAATGTTAACGTGACTATTACAAAACTAACAATAAAAAACAATGGGGATATTTAGAACTTATTTTAAAATAATTTTATTTTTTATATGAAAATAAAAATAAAAACGTTTTCATTTTTATTTTAAAATCATTTCTGAAAATATTTTTAATAGTTTTATTTCAAGATTAATTTTAATTTTTAAAAAAATTAAAATTATATTTAGTGGTTTAATTTTAAAAACATGTAAAAATATTTAATATTATAATATATTAAATAAACAATAATGGAATAATTTCTGAACCCAATTCCACAATTCCATAACAAACCCAGTTCGTCTCTCTCTCTTTACATTTTCAAACAAAAACCAAACCCAGTAACCCCATCCCTCTCTCTCTCTCATCTTCGATCAACAAAAGTCAGATTCACAAAATTTTACCCGTGCAGCAATAAAAATCTCAGATTTCTGGCTCAAGAAGGGGGGGGGGGGGGGGGGGGGGGCGAAGAAACTGCCGCCGACAGTGTGATAGGAGTAGATTGCTGGCAATTAGATCGCAGTGCGGTCACGGTTAGGTAGGATCCCACCATGATCGTGACCTTATCGCACGACTCGCGACAGAGGACGGGAGGTCGAGAGAGAGAGAGGGGGGTCGCGATTCGCCGGTTTTGGGTATGGCTTATGACGGTGTTTCCCGTCGAGGTTTGACGGCGGGACCACTGGGTTTTGATGTGTGAGGCGGTCTCAGTTGATGCCCGGTTGTAGTTATGGACAACTTGTGGTGGATATGGAGGGGCAAAGTTGGCTTGGTCGTAACTTCTAGGTGGCGCCGGTGGCGATTTCGGAGAAGAACGAAAGGAGAAAATGAAAATGGAAAATAACAAACGGATTTAATCCGTTTTCAAATTTTTAGAAAAAGACAAAAACATTTTTGTTTTCAGTTTTTAAAATTTTTTGCACCAAACAAGTTTTCTATACGCGTTTTCATTTTTATTCTCAAAAAATGTAAAAAATGGAAACAAAAATAAAAACAAATAGGTCAAACAGTTCTTAATTTGTAAAGTACAAGTCCGCTTATTTGAGCTCTAAAGGGCAAAATTATACAACCAGATAAAAAGTAAGAAAACTTTTATGTACATCATTGCTTCCATCAAGTGAAATATTGCCCCACTTGTTATCATAAATTAAACTTGCTATCTAATGCTTCAATTATTATTATTATTTTTTTTCTGTTACAACTTTACTATTTTACTTTGACAGGATTATGATAAAAACGGTCCACATAAACCAGCGGTGGATTTGACCCTTTGACATGAAGCAGTATGAGCTAGTTAGGTATGGGTACATTTGTTGTTTAGTACTGAAAAACTGAATCCAATGCTGTTCAGAAGCGGCATTCATTTCGTGGTACAAATTGAAGTGGCCAAAAATGGCTCCATAACTTCCAAGAGAATTTGGGATTTCCTGGTGGCCAAACACATGCTAAATAACGGCATATATCTTTTCGTTCACTATTTGGATACCTCATGATCAGTACTTTAAGCGGTTTGGACTATTTCTCAATAAGTTTCTTTGGCTTCACTGCCCTCTCATGCCTTGATACCCCTTTTACGATTCATGTGCAACAATCTTATGGAGATGTGAATTGATTGAACGGATTCGGTGTTAGGATAAATTTAAGGTATTAGTGTTTGTACACGTGAGGGGCAGTGTTAAAGTATAAAATTATTATTAGCCCACTTCCTAATAGCTTAAATTTTTAAGATGAATTAATAACCTAATATGATATCTCCGTAATTGCATTCTTTATCCTCATTTAAAATTATCATTATATATGTTGGGTCTTTAATATATCTCATACTTAAATATTCACGTGTTGGACTTTTTAATTAATTTATTCACATAATTGTCCATTGTCTAGCCCACACGTGAGGGGGTAGGGGAGTGTTAAAGCATAAAAGCTATTGTTGACCCACCTCCTAATAGCTTAAGTTTTTAGGATGGATTGATAAATTAACAATTAGACAAGAAAGATCGCATTTTTTTCACTTCGTTTGGAATTCTTCTGTTTCTCAGTATGATCTCTATCACCATCTCTATTCCCTTTATAAATTCTCCTATCCCACCTATAGGTCTATGAATTTATCCATCAATCAGAGGAAATATATTTCTTTTGAAATCCTCTAAATCAGTACTCGTAATGGAAAACCTTTTTGATAATTCATCTAATGGAATAAATGGACCTAATTCCAGGTGTGTATTGGACATAATTTTCGTTAGAGAAAAACAAAGAGACTGAGAGAGACATTTTTGAGATTATACTATGTACTTTTCGCTCTAGTTATATTAAAATTCTGTAACGACGAGTGACCGTAGTCATCACGTTGAGAATAGAACCGTTGAAACTCGTGTGTATTTTGTTTATTTTTATTATTTTTCTTGTTTCCTTGTTGCTCTTGAATAGCAGGAATTGGAGCTTCTAATTCCTAACAGCCTTGATATGCGTGAAGGGCTGTCATAAGTTCCTTTGACTTTTTTTTGGCTTCTCTTCTTTTGTATCATTTATCTATTAATGGATTATGTGTACTTTTTTTTTTGGTACTATGAGAAAAACTTATATGAGTTTGCATGTAAAAAAAAAAAAAAAAAAAAAAACAGAGAGGCTTCAAAAGTAAATACTAAACTTTCAGATCACTCTAATTATGATGCAGCTTTTATGGGAAAGAGGATACATATTTCACTTCAATCCCACTACATCTCACGTCAAGTTCTACGTGGTACTGATACTAATCCTCATGCATGATTCCGATAATGCTAATTTTAAGTTCTTAGTTAGGTTTGGCTGCGAAGTAAGCCACGGCGCCAACAAAGGGCGCGTTGATGTAAGTAGCAGGCTCAGATTGCTGGTAGTTATTCCGGTCATCGGCGAAATTGTCACTGCTATCAGGGCCGCCGACTATAGCCCCAACAAGGACATTCGGGTTGGGAGAAGTGGAGTAGAGGTAGTGGAATCCATCGTTGCAGGGAATGCGGTTGGGGTGCGCATGTATGGACGGCACAGAGGAACCCCTGTGGTGCACATGCTGAGGAAATCTCTCCCCAAACCCCACCATGTAAGACATCTTTGCTGGATTGTCTCCTAGAATGTAGTCAACTTGTTTCTTTGCCTGTGAGATTAGCTTTTCCGCTGTGATTGTTGAGCTTCCACACGTTGCAACTCCCCCATTCAGATTGAGGTACTTGGCATATGTGAGCAGGAGGAGAGCTGAAGAAGTCACATACTGAAGATTGCTTGCACTTCCTTTGTAAAGAAGTCCGCCTGTAAAATAATTATGTTAAAAAAAAAAAAAAATCCGCTCCAAACGGTATAACATTCTACCAAAAAACAAGAAAAAAGCAAAAAGAAACTTTTTAGTTAGGGGATAAGTGCATCATTCCTGAAAAGATAGGGTGAAACACAACGTTTTGATAAGACAAATGGGAGATTTTATTATTTTCACATTTTACTCTGGTTATAGCAAATAAGTTTTTTGGGTGCGTAATATGCAAATACAATTATTTATTGCCTAAACCTTTATTACTGCATTTTAATTTCCAAGTAAAATATTGTTTACCTGGTGTGTATTGGGCTTGGAAACTAGATGTTCCGGGAATTAGGGAGCATATATAGTTATCAGAGTGGGATTTGTATGGCTGGAATTCCTGAGTCTTTTTCTCAAAGAAGTCCTGGAGAGACCAAATAAAATTTGTCAAGATTTGTGACCTCTTGATTTTGCAGGAAGCAAAATGGAAGAGTTTGAGAAGATTAAACCTTGGAAAGGAGAACCTTGGTCCCGGGTCTCTTGTCATCCCAGCTGAAAGAGTAGTTATCATCATAAGCGCCCATTGTATGACCATTGGACTTTATATAATCCAAATATGAAGTGTTTTGTGAGGCTCTATGAATCCATGAAGCGCCCCAGAGAAGTTCATCCTAATAAAACAAGTGGAATTTATCAGTAATTAACCGCGGAGATAAAGAAGAAAAGAAAGCTAGAATCCAATGCTGTTAGATTACCTGGTATCCTGAGTAGGAACAGTAAAATGGGCAAACCGCTGATTTGAGAGAATCACTATAAGAACCTCTATACCTATCCGCGAAATCGAAGACCTGCAAAATCACATATTGAAGATTTCTTGTCAATGAAGGCAATGAAAATGATCATAAAAGTACTGCTAAACAATGATATTTTGGTTCATGGCATACTTTCATGGCCGTTTGAAGTAATTTTCTGGAGTACGAAGGGTCGGAGTTCTTGAACACTATTGAGGCTGCAGCCAATGCAGCAGCCGTTTCTGCTGCAACATCGGATCCCGGGTTCTGCGTCGACACCTTGTAAACATTCCGCGGCGTGTCCATATCTTCAGGCCTTTCCCAGCACTTATGATCCATGTTTGGATCTGCCACCTGGACCAACATAATAAATCAGAAAACTTTAAATTCAAAGCCTTTTTTCTGTCCTGTTTTCATAGGCTGCAACACTTCTAATACGTTGGACAAACAGGGTTTTCCATTTCATTGTTTTCAATTTTCGTAACTAGCCTTGTTTAGCTTACTTGGACATATAAGGTTCCTGGGGTGGCAGTGGCTGCTTTTAGCAGATAATCCGACCCCCAGCGAGTGGCGGCTCGGGCATGTTCAATCTGGCTGCCCATTTCGTCGCCAAATTCGATAACACTCCATGCCAATAACGTGGTGGTGAAGGCCATTGGCAGTCCAAACTTGACATTATCTCCAGCATCATAGTAGCCACCTGTTAAGTCCACCTGAAATTCACACAAACAAATAACAATAAACCATGTGAATTAGTATCATTGATTTGAGACCCAATTCTCTTAAAAATTTAAATTTTTAAAACAGGCGCGTCAGTGTCAATAATGATTTTATATTCTAATAAGTATACGTAAAAGTAACAGCAACATGTGTTATAAAACTAATCAAGTATACATGATAGGATGAGCCATCAGACAAGCCAGAGTCACCCCGCCATGTGAGCCTCTGATCGGGCGGCAATTTTCCTGACCTCTGCCCTTCAAAAAAAAGGATGGATTTCTCAAGAGCAGTAGAATAGTCCTTAGAAGTGAAGGCATGACAACTTAAAGTGAGAGAGCAAAGAGCAAAGCATAGAATTTCAATCGCGAAGGAGAATTTAGATGAAGGTGTCATTTTCTTTTTGTTAGCTAATACAAAGCTTATAATGCTTTTAGTGCTTATGATAAGAATGGTTTGTGTACTGCTATTTATAGGCAAGAAGTGAGGAGAAGTTGAGAGGTTCGTTGGTCGTTAAGAAGTGAGCCACAAAGAGGGGAAAGAGAGTCATGTTGTTCACGGGATCAACTGCGGCAAATCAGACGTATGAGTTGTGGGGACAACAAGCAAATGTTTTTATGACTCTCCATTTCTTTGGATATAGGAAAGCTGAAAGTTATGGCAAAGAAACAAAAGGATAATATATATATATATATATATTTATAGTGTGTGTGTATAAATTGTGTAGTTAACATAAAATTTATGATATTGAATTTTTATCTGGTTACATTATCAAATATAAATAAATAACATTAAAAACCGTCCATATATAGAAGAAAAATAGCAAAATATTCACAGTTGCGTCTTAAGATTAAATTTTTTTGCCTTGATTCTTTGCAGGGTTTTTGGCAGTTTTTGGGGGGAGGAATTTCACTGTCAAATCAAGCTTAAAAAGTAATGCACATTAATATGCGTAATCTACGTGAGCGAAATTTGGGGTTAGGCATGGTTTTTAGACTTTAGGACTTTGGATACCATAATTAAGGCGCGGGGTGGTATTTGGAGGGTCGTATATACAATATATATATATATATATATATTTACTTATGTGTGTGTATTTTGTCTTGTATCATGACAAAATCACGGATACATATAGAGAGGAATCACATGGGCCATCAAAGGGAAAATAAAAGAAAAGAAAAGAAAAAAAGGGATCTGAAGCGCCTATCAATGACTTGAGTGGTGCCTAGAGACAGAGAGAAAGAAAGAAAGAAAGAAGAGAGGGAAAAAAAAAAAAAAAAGGGTGGGAAGTTGTTTATTAATAATTTTGCATGAAAGGTTCCGGTTTTGGACATGGCTATAGTCCACCACTTGTTTAATGCATGTACTTGTCCCCCCACTCAACTGTGGCCGCCGATGAGTATCTCTTAACTTTTAAATGATTCAACAGTGCAAATTTTTAAGGGTATTGAAGGACAATTAATGATACATCAGAAGGGCTACCAGTTGAGTTTCTCAGGAACAAAAAAAGGGCAAGTATGATGTAATTCGTTACAACTCAGGAGCACTTTGTTACGATTGGCCACAAGAGTATTACGTTGTTCTTGAAGTCGGTTACGGTGATTGAAATTATATTCACACTCATTAAAGGACGCGTCGTCTTATTACTACGGTTAAAAATGACTAGGATTGGTATTTTAAAAGCATGAGATATGTTAAGGATTTTATTATTTATTTAATAAAAGAGAAATTTCATTATATCTTGTATGTATTATTTGAATACTTTATGAATATCATTAAAAATCATATGATTATTTATGTGACTTTAAATATTGTATATAAATACTATATACTAGATGATAATATTTAAAGATAATAATTGAAACAAGTCCGTAATGAATTTGACTAAAGTTCATAATCTTTAATCAAGAACATTATTACTACATGTTATTCCCATTATGAATAAAATGAGTTTAACCGTTTCATTAGTATGGAGATACTGAAGTGAGTGTATTATAAATAATGTGATTATGTAGGACAAGGACAAGACATGAATTGGAGTTCTAATAATTTTCAGTAAGTATAGATAATCGATTCGAGTCTACCGATGGTATATATAGAACGGTCTCAATCTTGAGTTCTTAACAGACTCTTATTTATGGAATTGTGTCTTTTGACTTTCTCAGTATGAACCAATAATGAAAATATTGACATCTTTACAGATATTTCTAGAGAAATTTATGTATTTTAGAAGCACCGATATTGAAATAGGGGCGTAGTATCTTTTCTGCAGAATATCTTAAAATTTTCATGGATATTTTTGTAATATCAATATTTTCACGAAAATTTCTATTTCTGAGTAAAATGTAGTGTTAAATGATCGAATATCGTGGAAATTTTACGAAAATTTCTTGGAAATGTCGGTAAATTTTCAAAGAAATTTTCGCAATCTTATATATATATATATTATTTTACTTTTCAAAAAAAAAATCTTAAAAATATGGCATGTCTAAAATTATATAAGAAACTATTCAAACTCCATGTTTTGGTATCAATATTGTTTAAACTAAGAATGTGTTAAGAATACCTTCCAACCTCCTAAAAGTTCCTTTTAGTACTGATAATTTATCATAATGTATGAAACCATATATGTATGTTATATGTATTATGTTAACTTTTAGCTATTTTACTTAATTTGTTAACATGTGCTTAGTATTTATAGTATTATGATCACACTTTACCTTTCATATTTATCAAATAATTGGTATTTTGATTGAGAGCTTTATCTAATTAATGTATTATTATCTATTTTAGGGTTTTTAAAGTCTCATTTGAAAATATAGTGTTTTAGTATGAATTTTCGTTTTTTACATCAATTTCTACCGATATCGACATTTCCATCGATATTTTTGTAAAATTTAAGTACCGATATTTCTGCAAATATCGATACTTTCATCTTTGGTATGGACTTTGACACACTTAAGTCCTATTCTTGTTTCTTAGAGACATAATAAAGAGGTAGTCGCGAATGTTATTATACGAGATTAATTCCATTCCTTCTTGAGAAAGAAGCAGATAAATAATTCCCTTATAGTGTTGATTTGGTACTTAAACTAGTAGGAACATTCTGGTTTATGAATTTATTTTATGAATTACTGTCCATTAGAGAATCAATAGTACTCAAGGATAAAAAAGTAATTAGAGAATTTAACGGATTTCACGTCCTAGCTATAATTATGAATTATTTATGGAGAATTGATCTATATGCAATGACTCTATCAAATGGATATTTACAAATATAATTGTCTACAATATTGAGAGTGTAATTTTAAGTTTATAGTGAAGTAACTCTGAAATTAATAGAATTAATTAATTAATTAAAAAGTTTGATTAGTTATTAATTTTATTGGAGCTTGATACTATAGGTTCATAGGTTCTCACATCATTCTTATAAATTCTACTAGACACAAAGGATATTATGAAAATTTAAAATTTTAGAATCCTAAATTAAATCTTAATTTAAAATTTAAATAATGTGATTATTTAAATAAATAAGTTTGGAATTATCTCCTCTCTGCACTAGAGGTAGGCGCCACATACACACAATGTGTGTGTCAGGGGCGTGTTCTACAAGCTCCAAGATAGATAAATTAAGTTGTTTCAAATTTAAGTGGGAGTTTCACTTGATTCTGAATTAGATTCAAACTCAATATACCTAATAGATTTGATGAAATTATCTTTAAAATTTAGGAGCCTGAGACCAGTCTCTAAAATAGAGGTGAAGAGATTCTCTAATTTTCAGTCTCCCCCTGATTGGCGTGTTCCTTAGAGAGAAAAGCCATAAAAGAAAAGTTTTTTTACTCCCCATCTTGCATATGTGTTGAGATTGATTGAAAAGAAAATTAGTTGAGTGACTATCCCCGATTAATTTTAAGTTTGTACCCACACATCGTTTAGTAGAATCAATGACTAGACGAGGAAGATTTACGGTTTTCTGTACTGGAGCTCAGAGCATTGGACATTCAAGGGTCAAAGACTATAAGATATCATCCTAATTGCTGCAAAGGTAATAATTAATGTGATTAATTATTTAAGTATGAATTAATATAATCTATAGCGTAAATAAAAGTTTATGAAATTTTTGTTATGCAGTCGATCCACTATGTTCCACTTTGATAGAACAAATCGCCCGGAATTGTATTGGAAACCAACAAAAATGAGTTCCGGTTGCAAAAATATACTCTTCTCTCTGTTACGACTCACAAGCACTTTGTTACGACTCACCACAAGAGTATTACGTTGTTCTTAAAGCCGGTTACGATGGCAAACACTAAGGGTTTGTTTGGTTTATGCATTTAAATAAGTGATTATTGATTTTGTCTTATGAATTTTAAATTTTTTGTGAGAGAAAAATATTGTAATAAAATTAAATTTATGAATTTAAACACATAAAACAAACATACCCTAATATTCACATTCATTAAAAGTCATGTCATCTTGTTACCACGGTTAAAAATGAGTTGCATATCAAAAAATAGACTATTTTCTATGTTACGACTCACTAGCAATTCGTTACGACTTGCCATAAAAGTATTACGTTTTTCGTGAAGCCAGTTACGGCGGGCAACGTTATTTTTAAACATTTTATTATGAAAATTTACTATTATACCCTCCAAATATATTTGTAAAAAGACATAAAATAATATAATATTCACTCATATTACAAAAATGTCCTCCAAAAAGTAACTAAAGACGCCGGTGAAAACGGGTTGAAATGGCAAAATCAGGCCACGTGTTCAATTTAAGGGGGAGAAATGTCGCCCAGAAAAGGGTGCTGGGTCACAGAATTGGCCATAGTTTTTTTTTTTTTTTTTTTTTTTTGCTGATCGGTTTTTATTGGTTAAAAAGGCCTAAAACTTCAACCATAATACCATAATTTCATGGGATTGGGCTGTGGAATAACTTAAGAGTCTCACATGGTTGGTCACGGATTTCACAATATTTTTGGTGGGAGAAAAACTTTTTGGTGTCCTTTGGGAAGAAAGAGGGGTACGTTTTTTTTTGTGTTTTTTACGGTGGACTTTGAGAAAACAAACAAGCCTCGTATCTTTCTTTTTCTTAAATTCTTATTTTCTCTTTTGAGAAACTTTTGAAATTAGGCTGCATTGTGCAGCAGGCCAGTGATGTGAACACCCGATTTCCAATGGCATTGGCTGTATTACTAGCTTATTCGTGGATGATCACGTGAAAAATAAAAATGCTGAAATGTTTTGGAATGAAGATACCGTGTATCCAGTGTGCTAGATTTATTTATTTTTTTTTTTTTTCAGGGGTGTGTAAATTAAACTAAAATTTTGAACAAAATTACGACGTTAAACATTTTAACTTTGTTTATCTATCAGTATCATTGATTTTATTATTATTTTTTTGAAAGGATGTAATAGAGTTTAATTCATTTCGTATAGTTTATAGGTGAAAAGGTTGTGAATTTATGTTGTACTATAATTGATTTTTTATTTATTTGAAATTTTAAGTTTAAAATATGAGTCCTCAGTAATCAAAACTTGGGTAAATTTGTACTTAAAAAATTTTAAAGGGTGCAAATAAGGAAAGAAATTGTAAAAAAAAAAAAGTATTAAGACAAATACTTAACAGAGCTCTGCTTGCATCCCATTTTTCCAGGATGTATGTACAATCCAAATACGAAGTCATTAGATAATGCTTAAAACGATCTTATTCGTTGATTTTTTTTCAGCTTTTATTATGTAACAATTGACTAGTTTATCCTTTTTTTTTTTTTTTTCCTAACGTTGAATCAGTGATAAAATGTGTATACATCTACGTATTGTGGTTCTTTCTATGATGTTTGATTTGGTCCATGGTCGTTGGTAGCGATTACAACGACCAGAATGTCCGCTTCCTTAATTTTGAGAGACTTGGACCCGCCCGTTTTCGCTTTCAGATGTCCCAAAAAGCTTACCAAGTTGAAGTAACTATCAGATTTTTCGCCAAAATTGTTGACAGAATGACCTGACTTTGTTGACAGAATGACCTGACTTTTCTTACTTCAATAGCTAAAGTTGTTGCTTTATTTTTAAATAAATTAATGTTTTATAAAATTAAAATTATGATTTAAAATTATTTTTAATTATGTGTGTTTTTTATAAAATAAATACTGTAGGGAATTATATTTTATGATTCGAATTATGACTTACTCCAAATGCAGTTTTTGAAACAGTTCATGGCAGGTTTTCATCTGACTCCACTGTTGAATAAGAGCAACTCTATTTGTCCGTCGTTGAGTTAAAACCCTGCTACTCACGTGGACACTGTTAAGCGCCAAATAAGTAAGATTTAACTTAGATCTCGTTCACTTTGCGGTTTTGAGTTTTCAATTCAAGCTGAGATGTGACATTTTTTGAGAGCTTTTAACTGTATCAGAAAAAGTTAGGTGTGATATTTTTTTAGAACTGTTTACTGCAGAAATTTAAAACTGAAAACTTAAATTGGTGAAATGAACGAGATCTTAGTGTGACCCGCCATTCCATTCGGTGAGTGATAGAGTTCTTTATCCCGGGATAAATATCATTTTTCAAGGACTAATGCATTGCAGGTCTTGTTTTTTGACTTAAAATCCTGAGGTTGGAAATCTGTTTGGCAATTGGCATCAAAAGAATTGAAACAGACTTTTGCGCCCAAGAGACTCAAAATGATGACTATCTTTAGAAAAGACAATCGCTCAAAGACCATCTATTTGCAACACAAAACGCCTGCTTCAAAATGATCTCGTATATTGGAAACCTTTGATTTCATTATCTAACGGAAAGTATCACTTGAGAGTGGCAAGTTTGCAATCAAGCGGACCCAAAAAGAAGAAAAAAGCCTTTGGACCAAGCCTTCATTATTACTAAGGGCCGTTTAGTTCGTTGATTTAAATTTTTAATTCGAGTTAAGATGTGATTTTATGTGAAAGTTTTTGACTATAACAAAAAAGTTAGAAGTGACTGTTTCTGAAAGTTTTTTACTATAGTAAACTCGAATCGGTAAAATGAATGGGGCTCAAGTGTTTATAAAATCCGTGAAACCGCTTAAAATGACTATCGTGCTGGTGACTGGCCCAGTCGGTCTTTTTCGGTCAACCGGCGGGCGGACAAGATGGTGCAGCCTATTTAGACTGTTTGACAGGTTTTATGCACAACCCTACAACGTCATATTGGTTGTAAACAGTAATAGATCGTTGATTTAACACAGCAGCAATACTAGTTGATTTTGATAATAGTCTCTTTGTGCCTTAGTGAGGGTATGAGATCTGCAGTGTCTACTTTTATGTTCATGTAACCCAATAATGAACCCAACAAAAAAAGAAAAAAAAAACGCTCGGTATGATTCCTGAACAATCAAGACCAAGAGCTAGTTAGTCTCCTTCAACGGTTAGTCACATTCCAATTTCAACTAAAAGGAGACGTGGGAAGCCTTCTTCTTGGCCTTCTTTGTGGTGCTTTATACTATGCTCCAAAGGTTTTTTTTTTTTTTTTGGTGACCACATAGTAGAATATCAACTATATAACATATGAAACGAATTCACGGGGGACAAGAATAACGAAGTGGCAACTCAAGCCTTAGAAAATGAGACATTGGCTAAGGCTATCATATAAATATTGTACACTGCTGTTCTCTGATTCTCTAAGAAGTTGAGATCCCGCCTTTGTATCAGGTCACTCTAGGACTCTATGATTGTATAAGTATGACATATACAAAAGAAGTGAATAAACAGCAATGCTTGGCTCATTGTTGAGATGTACAAGGTAGAAATACTTCTCTTCTGTTCTTCTCAAGCCTGTAATTTAGGACAGACACTGGAGCTAGGATTGGCCATAGAGCCTGCAAATGATAACACTTTAGTAAGGAGAAAAATGAACATTACATTTTCACATAATGCATATATGTCTGTGTGTGTATATATATCACTTGTACAAAACTTACATATTTCAGAAAAACATGGCTGTTTAGCCACTGGATCCTCTTCAAATGGGGGTGGAACTTGGCCGTACACCATCTCGCAACTCATATCTTCAAAGTCTGAGGGTGAGAGACGGACAAATAACGTCACATGAAGCAAAGTTAAATGACCTCTATTTTGAAAGAATGTTTTGGCCACAGTGATTAACAAAATCGGGTTGAATTACTTGGTATCATGGTTAACGGAAGTCCGAATTCGTTAGTGAAGAAATCTTGAGTTGGAATCTTGCACATGTTCACGCACATTCCGACGCAGCCGCTTTCCTCCAAGTACCTTAATGAGGAGGGACTAAAAGTTAGATTGTAATTAGAATTTACCCATAAAAACTTTCTTCCTATTTAGTTCTTACTTTGCTTCAATTTTGATATGAAATGTCTGGTTTTACCTGCACTTCTTTATGTGGACTCCACTTCTTTGCTTCTCTCCATTCACCTCAACTTCTATAACCTAAATTAAGGCGGAAAAGTATGTAATCCTTCACATTTATATATTTGAAAGTAACTACAGATAGAAATGTATCTATTAATAACTCATCTATATGTATTATATTTGTGTGTGTACGTCAGTATGATTACCTCAGAAGGGCCAACTAGCCAGTGGAAGAAAGGGACTGTCAATGCAGCATTGAACTCTGCAGCCCACTTTGTTGGTGGAAATAATTTCCTGAACTGAAAGCAAGGGGAATAAGTTAATCACCATTTAACCTGTCTAAACTTATTGTTTAACATTTTGCCTTGAGAAGTTAATCCGAAACATACCACTCCCGGTGGCTCTTATCATAAATCATTACGACTTGCATGTAGAGAACACAAAACAGAACAAATCCTCAACCCCGTTCACTTCACTAATTCGAGTTTAGAATTTAAGTTTTGCTACAGTAAAAAGTTCTCAGAAACAGTCACATCTAACTTTTTTACTACAGTAAAAAGCTTTCAAATAAAATCACATCCTAACTTAAATTAGAAACTCAAATCAGCGAAATGAACGAGTAAA
>JACAGA010000012.1:14007232-14065361 GCA_029231665.1 Morus indica | reverse complement strand
AATATGACCCATCAACAATGTTTTCTACTTAGTGGAATGCTTTCACACAACTTAAAACCTATGAATATTATCAGGTCCATAAACTATAAAAAATAAATAAAATAAATAAATATAAATATAAATATGAAAGCACAATTGTGTCCCCAGAGTAATTTATAAGCACTCGCGCCAACTCCTATCTTCCCCTCACACATAATCCAATGAGATACTTGATCGAGGAAATTAGAATAACAGGAAAATGCAAATAATTTTAAACTTTACTTGGAGTAAGACATGACATACCCTCTTCCTGTTTTGCAAACTTGCTAAGGTTTTGAGCACAGGCGACGGACAATCTGGTGGCCCTTGCTTCAAAAACCTCCAATACCACACTAGAATTTAACCAATCCTCAGCTGCAGAAAGAAAAGTAAAATTCATAAATTTATGCTCGAAGAGAAAAATATCGATTTATGCATGCATGGGTGAATCAAATGTCTTAGAGAGATGATATTTTATGAGTTATCAATCCTGTAGCATATGGTTTCCATCCAATTCCAACTATCCAGACAGCAATAACTGTCAACAAACAATTCATGCCTTGATGTCTAATCACAAGAACTTAGGAAAACAGTGAGCAAGCTCCAAATAGAAATTTCAGATACTTGAAAAGAGTAACCTTTTTGCACTGTTGAACGACACTGCATGAGATCTCCAACTCGCCCCAGATATGCAGTTGTTCCAATTGGCTTCACCCCAGACGGCAACTGAGAAACTGTCTTCATGAGGAACCTTGCAACCTAAGTTATTTTTGACATCAGTGCACGTAGTTTGAAGAATACAAGAGCTGGAACTAGTGAACCAGCCCTGGAAACAAAGTTCATTCAGTAGTTACCACAAATTTTGCAGATTAAATCAGTATTTAGAAATCAAAGCCAAAAAGACAATAAATTAAAACACAGTTGACAACATTTTGTGCATACTAAACACTTGAACAAAGGAGCCAACAAACCACTGATCATACAGTGTTTCCATTTTAGATGTCTACTGATAATGTCAGAGACCTGTAGAAGTAGCACAACATTGTCTCCTTCGTATGTACAGGCAGGAATGTAAACTGCAAATAATTCAGGAAGTCCGCTGCAAGATAGGTATCCGTGACCACCACATAGTTTCCTGCATTCTTCAATGCTATCCTGTAATACAAGTTAATATTTCATCAACAAAATAATTAGACACGAGGGTAAAACACATCTAGATTTAGATATAGTAATAGAAACTACAGTAATATATATTAATTGTTTTACAGTATCAAGAACCTAAATACTGGTAAAAGAGATTAGCAGAGCTTCACAAGCTGAACAGCATAGTCTTGGCAAAAAAAAAGGTGAATAGCATAGTGGGATTAAAACAAACAAGTGACAGCTTAAGCTCAGCAGAAGTTTCTTTTAGATCATATAGCAGACCTAACAAACTTTCCAGTGAAATAATCAAATACAAATAAAAATCATGATCTCAGAAATAGTTACTTACGGCAGTTACAGTAGTAGTCAAAGACTTCAATCCTGCAGTGCACGCATGAGCCTCGGGCAATGTCGAGAAATCCTTGGCTTGCAACCTTTGGGTCACATCCGTGTATAGCCATTTTAACCACTCACCAACAAATCTGAAAGCATAGGCAGAGGCTAGCAAAGGAAAGAGCCTATTTTGCTGAGTTTTGTAATCAATCACCTAAAGCAAAAGAGAGAGCCAATATGTTGACAATCAATAATCATCATTAAGACATTAAGAAAAAACAATGTTTATGAGGTCTACAATTTCAATGCGGGATTGAACAGAAAGTTACTTGTCCAATTTGTCCATTATCACTAACAAATTTTACACTGTTGATCAGCCTACTTGCAAGTCACAAAAATTACAGCAACACAGAGTCTTCTTTAGGAATCAGTCTGTTATCAAGTAATGCTCTCAACAGTGAATTTAAGATACCATACTAGAAAAGGGTAAGCAGAATAGCCATCAATCTGTTACCAGCAACTTTTACCTGGAGAATACTAACTTAACACCATGAATACCATGTGTCACTATTTCCTTTACAATAGATACATGACATCATAACAGCTTCAAGCAACAAAATACTTGAAAACAATACCTGAGTCTCAACACCACCATTCTGCGAACCAAATTGTCTACGAACAGCACTATACCTTGTAGCTATACAAACTGCCCGTGCCAAAGCAGATGAAGCATCAGCTACAATTGCTTGACGAACATAAACCATAGTACCGTAAACTAGCTGTCGTGGCACATTTGACTGCACATATTTCCCTTCTCTTGTAACTTGTGAAATCCTGATAGATTTTGGAAAGGAAATTAGAGGGGGGATCCTAGGATCAAATAATTAAGTTTATACTTTATTCTAATAACTGTCTAATTGAAGCAACTTCAAGCCTCACAGGTTCATTAGTGCTCACAATAAGAAAAAAACAAATAGCAACCTCACAATGTTGGAATATCTGAAATTGAACAGCTTTAGACGACAAACCCTCAGCAGGAAGATGAAAATGAGCTTATGGAAAAAAAATGAAACGTCAACTCAACCGAGGGTATAGGAATATGTACTTATCTATCAAACTACTTGCCATGATGAAGAAATATTCTAGCATACACGATACATAGAAGCATAGAGACAAGATATATATGCCAGGAGTATACACCTCATCAACATTTGATCTCTTGGAATGCGGACATTGTCAAATCTCAATAGCCCATTGTCCATGGTGTTGTAAGCTCCACTACCAAATTTATTTCCAATATCACCAACAGTTATGCCTGGAAGAGGTAAGTGATCATCCAGGCTCCGAAGTTGAACAATGAAACCTAAAACAGGAGTTTTTCAGAAGCAAAATCAATCTCAAATAAAGTACTCTTCAGGAATCAAGAATATAAATAATCAACTTGGTAGCTACCATGTACTCCATAGTCCTGATCATCAGTAATAAGACGCGCAAAGACAACAGCATGTGTGGAAACTTTACCCAATCCTCCAGGCCACCACTATTCATAACAGTGAAGGAAGAACATTAAGAATCCAATCTAGAAAGTTCATCATGAGAACATGGTAACCACTCAATACAATGGCACTAAAAACATTTCATTAAGTTCCCATGTAAGTATACAAACTATATATATTGGCCACTATAGGATTAGTTCATGGTATCTGGCCAAATAAAGATATGTAAAATTCAGTAAAGCCATCTGCTATTTGCTTCTTTATCTTGATCAGCAGAGATCGTTGAATTTCAGTCACTAAAAAAAAAAAAAAAATGAAGAAATGAAAATGCTAAAAGACGACCATGACTCATTTTACGCACTTTGCTTGAAGTCAATGTAGGACTATGGATAATGAACTCATCCGTAAGGGGATCAAATGTCGCAGTGGTTTCAAGCCCTTGAACATTAGAGCCGTGACCGAGTTCAGTTTGTGCGTAACACCCAATTATTTGCATCTTATATGCAAGGGGCAACCATTTCTTTTGCTGCTCGTCAGTCCCTTGTCCTTTAATAAATGGCACAAACATTCCCTGCATAAAATCCACATGTCAATTCATGTGAAATCATAAAAAAAAAAATAATAATAATAATAATAATAATAATTGCTTCCGCATAAAATTCTAGGAACTAAAGAAGCAACTTGGAAACTCCAGTGGAACCTACCCAGTGGAGCTCTGTAAAATTAGGTTCGTCCGCGAAAAACCTTAACTTTGATGCCTCTTCTTCTGTAACATCAGAAAATTCCGGTTGATTTACATTATTGAGGAATTTTAAAAATAAAAAAAAATAAAAAATAAAAAAACAAACTTAATTTTAGTACAAGAGTTCTAGAATAAACAGAATGACAACTTGATGAAGACAACAACATACCAGTGAGACGAAGCTCAACGATCCGTTTCCAGGCATGAGCGGCTTTTCTCAGAGTGTTTTTGAACAACTCTTTCCTAGGTAAGAGAGTTCTATTGTCCTTCCTAAAGATCTACGCAACAAAAATTCATCATCAAAATCTTCGATCATCACAAAACACACGTAAATCGTTAAAGAATTTCCACATTTTTAAGAAGTCTCTCCTTAAAAACTAAAAATCCCCAAAATCGAAAAGTTTTCCCGCGAACCAAACAGAAAAAGAGTAAGAAAATTCACAAACACGATTGCAGAAAAAAAAAAAATCAAAATCAAAAAAATCAAAACCTTACTGGATCGGAGGCGACGAGGCGAGACATCCGATCGGTGACCTCGAAGGCGTGGCGGGAACCCGCCCAGACGATCTTCATCTCCTCCACATCGAACTGCGCCTTACTCCTCTCGTGGGCCAGGTGATCCACGCCCTCCATTTTCAGCGATCGTACGGTCAAAAACGGCCTAACGAATCCCAAGAGAATAGATTTTTCTGGAGATTAATCGGGAAAAAAAAAAGGGAAGGAATTTGGTTTGCAGAGAGAGAAAATGCGTGGTTCCTTCCTTCTTTCCTTATATACCGCCAGAACCGAGTGCTCTACGTTATTGCAGGATTTTCGTTGTGATAAGCATTTGTGTTTCCCTAGGATTTTTGTTTGAACGAACTTGGAGGTTTCTTTTTTTTTTTTTTTTTATTCCCTCCCTTTTCTGTTCTTGTATTGTTAAAAATATCGTCACGTGTTTGAACGGACTCGTCAAAATTGTTTCTTTTAGCCCATTTTTTATCACGAGATTTTTTGTTTTGGATGAGAGTGACAACCATGCCTATGTCGGTTGGATTTTTGTTTTGGCCGCCGGTTAAAAGGAAAAATGATTACGGTACGTCGTCCATTAAACACCAACATTAATAAAATGTGCGTCTAATTTATGAGTTTGGTACGGTAGAATCTATCGTGTTTTCGGTCTTATTGTGTTCTTATTTTGTTAAATTAGAAGGAGATCACTCGTCCCATTCTCATTATTCGTAGTAGAAGTTGCAGAGATCACGAATAAAATAGAAAGCACGTGATCTAATTCTACTCTAAATGTGAAACGAACTTCAGATAAACAATCGTGGGTGCAACGGCGCGAAACCGATTGGCCGAGCAAGACCGCACCGCACACGTCAGTTGGATTGCTTTAATTTGGCCTTTCAGTCTTATCACGGCTGTTAACTTTCCCAACAACCATGGTTGGTTCATTTGGATGAGATTGGACATACTATTCGTGTGTGTGTGTGTGTATTTTGAATATGAAATTGGCCTTAACCTTTTACCCTCCGACCAATAGTTTCGACTTTGGTCGTTTCGTTCTAGAGGAATTCAAAATTCATAAGACTTTATTAAATGTTATAAAATGAAAAAAGGTAGAAAAATTTATTTTCTTATTCAAATTATAATTTATAATTTGTTATAGTATTATTTTTTATAAATTAAAAATAATTTAAATTCTCTAACTAGATGTCTTCAAAATTAGTGATTTTTTGTTTGCATATCAATTAAGAGGATAAGAGGACAAATTTTAAGAAATTAAAAGTGTTTTAGGCGGGGCAAATTTCCTAATTTTCCAAAAAAAAAAAAAAAAAAAAAAAAAGAGTGAGTGTACCAAAATGCCTTGTCGGCTGCAGCTTTTTTTAGCTCTGAATTTCTCAACGTCTACACGGTGGATTTAATCAAATTTATTTCTTGTACCAACCACCAACACATGCGGTAAAGAGAAACTACTGAGGAGTTTTTTTTTTACTTAATCTGATTTGAATGATAAATTTGAGTTAAAATTATAATTTAAATTTGTGTTTAGATGTACATATTTAAGTTATGATTTAAATTAAGAATCTTTTTAAATTTATGTTTAGGTGGGTTAAAACTTAAATTTATATTTAGATAGTGTTATAATAAAAACTCATTAGTGATGAAAAATTTTAATATGATATATGGGTGAGATTTTATTCGTCTTTTCGTTGTAAATGCATAGAAAAAAATCAACTCAATCAAAATTAAAACGAAAAATATATAATATTTTTAAGAATAGAAAGAATATTGTTCATTAAGTAATTCGAGTTTAGGAATCAAGTTGAAAGAAAATTTGAACCGAGTTCAAACTCAAGTTTAAACTCAAATTTTATAAAAAATATAAAACTCATAAGTTGTAACTCGAGTATTAAATTTTGTGTTAAATGTTCTTGTAAAATAACAACCCTAGACGTGTGGAATGCCCTTGGCTTTCAGTTTCCAATTTTGGAAAAATCAGGAGATAAAGAACTAAAAGATAATTCCATTGGGATGGTTAATCTAAGAGCTCCTATCAGTCATGCATATATCTAACGATTAAATTTTGTTAAATTGATGTTAAAATAAAAAATATATATATAATAAATAATTTTTAATACAAATATGATGATAGAAAAATAGAAATCCATCGATTATTTATTTTTCCAAGTCCTACCATCCACGACTCCTAATCTATCTATATCAACTAAGATTCTGGGTTTTTTTTTTTTTTTTTGTTTTAAGTACGAATGATTAGATTAGTCTAGTAATCTAGTTAAAAAAATTATGGGAACAGGTTGTATGGCACATGATTTAGGCTTTTAAAACTCACAAGTTGGATCCGGAGAGTTTCCAAATAATTCATTAGTAGAACTTTGACTTTAATTAGTAGGATAGTCACAGAAGCAATTTTCAGATTTTGAATTAGATCAAATCAGTATCGAAGTAAAAGTCAGTCCAAAAATAGTTTAAAACAACAAATGATGGCAGCATACATCAATTTTCAATGACCATATTTAATAGCAAATGTAGTATGATAAACATGAAAATGCATGAATAAAATAGTATACGTTGATCGTTTACTAGTCTTCTCAACTACTTTGCAATAAATTTTATCAGAAGACAAAAAATAAATCCCACCAAATACCAAATACCAAACACCAACCCCACACACGACTTGAAAAATTCAAGGACGTTACAAAGAAGAAACACATAAGAGAACTACCCCATATCTGTTAATAGATACATACACTTGATATGTGACAAGAATCAAGTTGGTCTTACACTCACTGACAGAGAAGACCATGAATGCGGATTTTTCCTCTCAGATTCCCACTGGGTAGAAACCAGACTTAGACGTTTGGTTGGAGGATTTAAACCATGTGATTCAAATTATTTTTCATTTACGTATATTTTTTGTGAGAGAAAATACTGTAGCGAATCACGAATTATGGTTCGAATCAGGGAACGAATCCCTCTACTAAACATTTTGATGCGAGCATAAGACAGTTTATCAGTAAAGGGCTGAAATCAGAGTTCATTGCCGTTCTATCATTGACAAATGAATAAACGCACATATTCTGGCCGGAGGATCAAAAGAATTGTGGTCTCATGAGACAAGAATGTTCAAGATTGCGCAGTGAGAAGACCGGAGTCTCTCAAAGAGAGCTTACAAACCATTTTGCAGGACTACACTGCCTTCAGTTAACTCCATTCGACAGCATTCGTCACGGCAGAAGGCATGCAGTTGTCAAAATGCAGTCCGAGTTGAACTTGAACATGCCCCAAACTTTCTCATCAACTCTATGCTTTCTGCAATAGTTGAACCCGAAGTCCCGACAAATCCAAGGGAGGCACAGCTGCAAACAGTTTCCTCTATGTATAGAAGTGCATCCGCTAATGTTGAGGGACGACAATGCTTCTTAATCTTACCATCTCCATCGCTACTTTTTGAAAGAAACCCAGAACTCAAGCCATGATTTGCATCCGCAAGTGCTCTTGCTGTTTGCATAACCAACTCATCTGAGCCTTTCAGAAAATGCAGTTTAAACTGACGAGAATCTCCAGCCAAATCTCCCAAGTAACTTCCGGTCCAATTAGCCTCGGGAAGATCAGTCATCACAAAAATATGAGTTGGATGAGAACTCTGTCCCAAAGATTCGATTTTCTGCTTCAACCCCAGAAGCGTTGTCTTCCAATGGTTCTTAAATTGACCATCTAATAATCTAAGCTGTGCACAGAGAAACGGAGCTTGTATGGTCTCACGAGCAAACCTTTTTCCGGCACTGATAACTTCAGGGACAAATGGAAGAAACTCAATTTTCTCAATTAATTTCTGTATCCTTTGATCTCTTGGAGATTCATGGATGTCAATGTATAGCTCTGAACCTTTGTAAGGACTAGTGAAAAGGCTCCCAAATGCCAGCAATGTAGCTAAGTCAGCTTCGGAATCAGGTCCAAGATTCTTATACACATCTCTTCTTCTCCTAACATATGAAATTTTCTTTTTGAGCTGTTCATCGGGCTGGAAAGAATCCAATGTACCATCTTCATTACCATTTTTGTAAGTCCAAACTGTAGTTCTGCAGTCCTCATTCACAGCATATAAACACTTACTCACACTACCATCCAGCCCAGCTAGTAGAGATCCACATTGTTTAAGGCTATCAAGCAAAGATGATTGCTTATCCGATTCATCGACACAAATGCCCTTTAAGTTAAGATTGCACCATTGAGAAGCAAACACCCTAAAATCTATAGCTCGTATAAAGGAGGAAGAAACTAATGATGAAATATCAACGATATCAGCAATGGAGACATACCTGCAATAAGACAAAAAAAATATTGGCGAAAACATAACAAGAACATAAACTTTAGAACCATCTGATACACATGAAACTGCTCAGAAGTCTAGCATTCACGAAATCCAAAGGTTGAGCTGAAAATCATATGAGGATACACATTACACGCAGAAAAGGAAAAGCTTAAGGCCTCGCTTTGCAATACTTCTATTTTTCACATTCTGTTTTTTTTAGTTAGGAGTCAAAAAAAATGGTTGAGATTTGATCTCCGCCCTACATTTCACTTTCAAAGAAAACAGAGAAAACATAAAATAAAAGTGCCACTAACTTGGCTTTTTTTGAGAGAACCCAGTAAAGTTTGTGCAGTTATTGTCTGTCTAATTTCTGAAACTTGCAAGTTGAGAATTTGCGACTAACTTGAAATCAGAAAACAAGAACCCGAAAAGGACAATAGTCTTAATTCCTTTACTCTCCCTTCCAACAAAATATCATTCTGAATTTAAAACTACATATTGATCACATTCACAAGAAAACGATTTGCAAATGCCATTGTTAATGATTAAATGAAAAAGTACACAAACCATTACCAACCAACGGCAATCAAAAGCTAAAATTTGAAATATGCTTTATTTGGTGCTAAATTTGTCACTAAGTAAAGCACATGGAAAATCTAGCATAAAAAATAACACTTCATTGGAGAGTGATTTTTGTTGCAAATGCTATAATTTGACATTAGCACACTATTTTAGCATTACATGCGCTTAGCACAAAAACTTAAAAAACAAAAAGAAAAAAAAAGAAGTAAAACCCACATTCCAATCTCAACAAAACACATCACTAAATCCCTAGGGAAAAAAAAAAAAACATGAAACGGACTTACCTTCCACTGCGAATGAGCTCAACGGCGTGATCCCAAACCGAAGCCCGAATCTCGGCCGGAACCGAAACCCGAAACTTGGGGCAGCTTCCGAGCGCGACGGCGTGGTGGTCCAATATCGGAGGAACGATCAAAGTCCGGTTCAAAATGGCGGCCATCAAAAGGGCGTTCTTGAACTCGGAGAGCTGGTTGCTGAAGCCGCTGTGGGGCGCATACCAGAGGAACTTTTCTCGGGGCGAAGGGATCGGGCATTGGTTTTGGAGGGAATGGGGGGTTTTGGAAGAAGAGAGAGAGAGGGAAGTGGGAGAGAGAGATTGGTAGTAGAGGAAGAAGATGAGGCCGCAGAAGAGGACGGTGATGAAGAGGAGTGGCGATCTCTGTGGTGATGATGATGGTCTCTTGGTGGGCCATGGTCTGGTGGTGGTTGATCTGTTCGGGTTGAAGTTGAAGGGATACATGGCTCTCGAATCTCTCTTTCTGGTTTTGGCGTTTGGATGTAATTAGAAGAGAAGAAAAAAGCTAATTATGTTGTTCTTTTTTATTTTTTTATTTGGTTAACCAATGAATTTTTTTTTTTTTTTGGTTAATTGAGGGAAATGCTACTAATGTAAAAAATTTTAAAGTTTAATAGACATTTAATTCATGAATTTAGAGTTATAATTTAAAATTATTTTTAATTTATGTATATTTTTTAAAAAAAAATATTATAACGAATTATGAATTATGATACGAATTTATTAACTAAATACACTTTTAGAGATGTAAGTAGTATACGAATGTGAATTATGCTAGAAGAAAAATACTAAAATTTCTTCGGAATATTGAGTATTGACCAAAATAAGTCCCTTATATTCTTCTTCTTTTTTTTTTTTAAGTAACTTGTAGGACTCCAAATTAGAAAGACCTTAAATTGTTTATTTATTTATTTATTGGAACACCAATCAGTGTCAGGAATGTCAGTTAAACTGGAGCAGGATTACAGTCCAAAACATCAACGTTATAAAACCCAAAAGCGACCAAGTGCTTGGCAGCTTCATTTCGATTTTCAACTACGAGGAATGAAAGAGAAGGAAATAGAAGTTAAAATTCCTAGAGAGAGCTCTCTAATGTCATCAAGAACAGGATCCTTGGGTGACAAGGAAGAACCTCTCCGAATTGAAATGGAGAGTCCAATGCGAACTGAAGATCCTCTCGAACTGCTATGCGAGGGACTAAAATTCCCTCTACTCTGCTTTGACATCGCTGTCACACCCAAAACTTCGCCTACATGGTCACGAATAGCTACACCGATACAAATCCAATCTTCGCGAGGGCTAACCACGGCATCAACATGAGCGGGGGCCAAGACAATCTTCGATCTAGGACCGCCCGGGAGCGATGCTTTAAGTGCTAAGCTGGCCCGCTTTGAACTATAGAGAAGCATTTTTCACCCAACAAGCGGGAGAACAGATGCCATTTTGAGTCGAGTTGTTTCCACTATTCCATATGCTCCCCCCATGATTACACACAATAACTCCATCTCATGCTTTGGCAGCAAGATGAGAGAAAAACACTCTAAGTTTAAACTCATGTACCTTTATGATCAAAGCTCCAAAAAAGGAATTGCATGGCTAGAAGTTAATTAATAGAAAAGACGCTTTTATGAGTACTTGAAAGGCGTCCACCATAAAGAGTAAGAGATGATGAGATTTCGCTTGGTGGACTCAACTTGAGTAAGCCCAACTCAAGTTAAGTCCACAGCCCAAATTAGTGTTCGGTTAACCTTGTTTGAATTGTGATTCAAATCACAATTCGAGTTAATGCCCATGAATTAGAATTCAACCACCCCCTGAATTCCCCTTAACTCGAGTTTGAGCTACAGTGAAGGTTTTCTACCCAACTCTGCAGATTCTCTGCGCGCCGTACCGTTTTCTTGTCTCATTCATCCGTTTTCTTCCATCTTCCTCCGAAAGCTCTCCCTTTTTTGTCCATTCCCATCATCTATAGCCTTGATTCCCTGATTCATGTTCTTAAACCCGCGTGGTGAAGCTGCAACTCATATCTTGTTTCGTTTGAAACAGTTGTACTGTTTGAGCCAGATCTTGTTCTATTGATCGAGGAAACCTTTCCTCGTTGTTCACCGATTTGCACAAAACGGAGAAAATAGCTCCTTCATCAGAATCACAACGTCCTCCGCTGGCCATTGTTCTGTGTAGATATCTATGCCACTGTTGATCTCAACCTCTACATAAGTGGAGATATTGTGCCGGTCGTAGATGGCGGAAGAGAATTTTCCGTACTTCATCATAATCACGTTTGAGGCTATTCACGGAAGATTATACTCATTCTTCCACCGGATCGAACACGGTAAGCCCTCCTCTCTTTGCCATACGATTTGTGAGATTGTAGTCAAACATTGGAACAAAAGTTCGGCAGTGAACTAGGCCTTCATAACCCCTACACATTGCACGTTGCTTTGTAGTAATCTGTCATTAATAATTAACAAATAAACTAGAAGGATGCCAAAAAACAAAATGAAAGAGTGGTTCGTAAGGCATATTTGAAATTTAGCTTATGCTCAACCTGATTGTAAGATTTATGTACTTGTTCAACATCCCGTGAGTAAAGATTAGTGTAAAATTGGGAAAATCTGACATGTCTGATGAGAAGATTAGTGATCCCCCTTACGCCCAAAAATGTTACCACTATAACAATCTCTAATAAGTTCATATCGTAGAGGCCATCTGGTTGGAATTGTGAAATTGGTGAAGTGAACACTCATAACTTGAATTGGGAGGAAGGTTTGAATCACCATGTGCACTTCTAAACACTAACTTTGATTTCAGTTTTAATTCCAATTTTAATTGTAATTTCAATCTATGCACTCAACTCAAATCACAAATTGTAATCGGCATAGTGAACGAGGCCTTAATCGTCATTTTGTGATGAATGTATTCTCTCAAAAAAATTTCAATACTCAAACGGAGATTTGTGATGCGAGTACTACCTAGCGATTTGAGGCAGGCAGGATAGCAGCATAAACAAACGTCTCATTGCGAGTCGATGATGTAAAAATATTCAGACCAACGCCATTGACGTTGCCATGTTTGTCATGCCAATTGCCAACTTGTTCATATAGTAGTCAACTATCTCCACCTTAGATGCTCCCAAGGAACTTTGCGTTTATCTAAAGTACTTTGCTTTTAATGCTCCCAAGATCTGTGTGCGTAACGATCTTCTTGAATAGTGTGCAACGAGACATGAAAGAATACATTTCGAAACATGGTGACGTAGCTAGATAGCGAGGCATATCGCATTATCCCTCGCGAAATGCAAGCTCGTATACCCCACCCATCGTGGTGAGACTTACTCGAACGCAAAACATATTGAGAAGAATGAGCAACTTACCACCCATGAAATGACTATTAGCAGTTTTCTCATAAGGTAATGTGAAATAGGGAAATTAATGCTAAGTTGCCAACAGAAGAAGAATGGTTTTCTAGAATTTAAGTAGCATCTCTACATGATCAGCACAAGAGAACAGAGGAATGAACAAATAATTCAAGAAGCACAAGCAAATAACAGATTAAATAACTTGTAGTAAAAAGATACTATAGCCTAAAGAGTAAAGACAGAAACCTAAATAAAGTTTAAACCAAAAAAAAAATAACTAAACTTATTAATTTGATCCCACGAGAAAATATAACTGAAACCCAAACCAGACTGCACATATTATTAGTCTTGTATTAACAACAACCTATAGTGCTCATCCACACCACTTGGTTGATCTACAATCTTAGTTCGGAAATCACTTCCAGTTAAACTGCATGGATTGGGCTGCCACTAGAATTCATGTTTGAACTGCTAGAGCCTGGATTGGCGTGGAAGGCCGACTGCCTAGACGAACCTTCGAGAAGCTTCAGTGAAAGAGGGGAGGGACCGGCATTACCAATAGAATCTCCTAAACTCAGTTTAGACATGCCCACAAGCTCATCGACATTGATTGGGCTCTTTGAATGAACTGCTGTTGGCTTGACCACCTCATGAGTCTCCTTGTTTTGTTCTGTGCCATTATCATATCCAGACCAAAATGGAACTGGAAATGGGAAAAATGGTGAGACATACGCAGGATAAATTACAGGGTAGCAGGCCTGTGAGCTATCAGGCTTCAAAGGTTCTCCATCATTTGAGTTAGTAGAATCCATCGATTCACATTCTTCATCGATAGCAGGAGGATCAAGCGTTTTGTTCTCGTTTAGCAGTTCCGTTTGTAGTTGGTTGACAGACAAGAAGTCTCGAGGCACCATTGGGGCATCAGCTGACTGCAAGAAAAGGGTGATGGCACAACACATTATACACATAAATATATCAAATTTGAAGACAACCTTCTCAAGGGGGAAAATAAATATTTTTCCAAAGATTGCACATGAGATCTCAACAATGTTTGACGAGGAAAGTAGACAAAACTAAGATAAATGATGCAGTCAAAAGCTAGAGCAGAGTGCAAATGCAGTTTTCTGCTTAACCAGTCTAAGTGAAGTGAAGTGAAGAGAAAATGCATGATACCTTAACCATAGTGAAGAAAAACAAATAAGTATAATGTCCAAACCTAGGATGAGAACATTAAGGATTCGTTGTGTCATTGGACATGGCTACTCTAGATAACAAATGTGTCTTTTGATAACAAAGGGGCAAGCCCACCGTGTGTATTAAATGAAGCCAGTATTTCTTTATTTTGTGCGCGGGAGAGGACGCCAACCTACAAACTAAGTTGTGTTATCCGTTCATGCACAAGATGTAAAAGGAAGGTACTAACTTCATCTGCCACAATATCAAAAAGGCTGGATCGTCTTTTTCTCCTCGATACATTGGTCTGCCGAATAAAATATTTCTGAGCATGGCTGGCCACTTGAGTGGGTGTCCTTGATATAACATAATTGCGTGCAATTCCACGCCAATCGCCTTTTCCAAGCTTCTGTAATCCAAGTAGAAACATCCTATGTTCCTCCTCAGTCCAAGGAACACCTGCAAATAGAGTAACTATTAGCTGCTAGAACCAACAAAAGTAAATTGGCAAACAATTCCAGTTTTTTCTTCCTTTTTTCCATCGAATGTAAATTCTGGCTACTCACCGGTACGGGATTGATTTAGACTCATAAGCGCCCTCTTTCATAACCAAAAAGTACACATCAATGAGCCTAAGTAAGCGTTTTTTACTATCAAGTACTATTTTATTTTTTATGCAAAAGGCAAATTTTATGGAAAGCCTAAGCATCACTATCTCCCCACTCTCTCCCTCAACATTTCTTACCACAGAAACCATGGCACATGTTTCTAATACCAAGCTTAATTGCATATGTAAAACATGATTCTACTAGCAAGAAGCAAAATGAAATTGTTCCCAATTTCTCCAAAGATCATTTACTTCACCCGATCACTATATGGGCTAAGGCCCGGGAATATCATTTTCTTCACCCGATCACAACTACTTCTTTGCTGCCTTGAAAATGATCAAAATATTACTAAACAAAAATACAAATCGCATCAATCTTAATTCAGATTCCAGATTTAACCAAAAAAAAAAAAAAAGAAGTATATTCAAATCAAAAGAAGAGCCAAAAAAAAAACCTCTCAACTTCAAAAATACCAGAAACAGGCAAAAGAAAACTAATACAAACAAATATAACACTCATTTTTCGAAGAGCTAAGAAAAAACCTCTCAACTTCAAAAATACCAGAAACAGTCAAAACGAAACTAATACAAACAAATAAAACATTCATTTTTCCCATCCCAAAATAACATAAAAAGTACAACACTCTTTGTATTCACAAACTTCTGCTCTAAATTCTTACAGATAGTACCAAATTCTTTACTAATCAAATCAACGACAACAAAAAAAATAAAAATTGAAACAAAAAATTAAAAATTAAAAAACGAACCTTTCTTCCGTTCGCGGCTACTGGACGACGACCCGGGCACGAAATCCTCCGAGGCGTACCCGTCGGCGGCTCCGCCGTGGTCCGGAGTCTCTCCGGGAGATCCAGGGACGTTGGGCCCGCCTGGAGTCGAACCCGACCCGGCGTAGTGGCTGAGGTTTCCCATACTGGCGCTCTTCCGGATCGACCCGTCGGTCAATCGGACCCCGAAGAGCTTCACTCCGCGGTTAGGGCACGTCCTCGAGTTGTGCCCATTGTGGCTGCAATGCGAGCACCTCCGAGTCATGGCGTGTCAACTCGCCGAATCGGAATCGGAAGGTTTTTTTGGGGGGGTGGCGGTAAAATAAGGAAGAAAGCGATTCGGATCGGATCCGAATATCCGAATTACATGATCTGAAAGAAGAATATTGGGATTTTTGCTGGTTAGGGCTTTTTTTGGGCTTGGTTTTGGTTTCTGCTTGTGCTTGATCGATCTCTCTCTCTCTCTCTCTTCCTCAGCGAAAGCTTTCGCTGGTGATGAGAGAGAAGAGGGGAGAGAGAGGGACAATCAAACGCTATATCCATATAATCTTCTCGTGGATAAAGGGAAATTATTGGATGCGTCGCGTCTAGGTTTCTAGTGGTGATCTCCTCGATGTGGTCGGCTGAAAAGTCAAACGCGCTGGTTGTGTGGCCGAAATTTTTCTTGGTCCTTTTCCGGTCAACTGTGGAATTTCTAAGTTGACCCGTAATTTCTTATGTTTATCTGCTTTTTGCATGGTTTTTTATTTTTTTCCCTTTCTTTTCCTTTTCTTTCTTGATTTTTTTTTTTTTTTTAGAATTTCCGCCGGAATTTTGTCCGGTTGATTTTGCTTCTTCGAGTTGAAACTTGACAATTGAGTTGAATAATGAAATTTTGTGAGAAAAATATTATAAAAAATTAAATTTAAAGTTCTATAAAAAAAGAAATTATAGTAAAAAATTTGAGTTGTAATTTAAATGGTGAAATTTTATAAATAAGTGTTCAAGTCATAAGTGGTGCGTAGATTAAGAATTATTTCGTTTTATTTATATTTTTTATGAAGAAAAAAATACTGTAAAAAATCATAAATTATGATTTAAAATTAAGAACGAATATAGAAAATAAACGTCTCCTAAAAAATCTTTTGTCTTCTTACTTATATTTGTCCATTATTTTTTTCCTTTTATGTAATTACTTTTGGACATATACCATATTGTTTGTACAAATTTTATTATGATAAGATAAGATGATGGTTAAATGTAGTTTTTATTTCAAATTATGTTACAAAGATTGATACTCATTTGACACGTGTATTCAAAATATTGAAATTTGTGGCGACAAAAATGTATTATTATTATCACGTTTTCATGTTAGGAAAAAAAAAAAGAAAAAAAAAAAAAAGAGGGAGCACTCTCTATATAATAGTAAGAAAGTATATAAAAGTGATAATAAGATTGTTTGAGGACTAATTGTGATTATCTTTTCACTAGTGGAAATAGTGTTGATTATTATTACGGATAATAGTGATATAGAGACGTATTTTGTTTCTTAGTGGTTGGTAGGTCGACCAAGGCCTTCATTTATTGTCCCATTTACAAAACAATATACATTAGAAGAAAAAAAAAACAAAAACCTTCTTCCACAGTAATAAGCAAACAAATAACTAAAAACTAGAAAACAAAAAACAACCTTCTCTTTCGGGTCCCACTACAAAATTCACAATTGTAATGGAGGAGTACGAGAAAAAAAAGTAATGCTTATCCAACAGAAAATGAAAGAGGAAAAAAAAGATTTTTTACGGTACGTTAATATACTGATAGATTAATTTTTTTATTTATTATATTTATATAAATTATGTAAAAATTAAAAAATATATAAATTTAAGGATTAAAAAGTTTAATTTACTGATTAGAAAAGAAAATGACTGAAATAAGATAACAATAATTACGATATAACACCAGAAAAAAAAAAGCAAAAAGATGTAGGGTCTGTTTGGTTCATGAATTCAAATCATGTGATTTGAATTATTTTTTATTTATGTGTATTTTTTATGAGAGAAAATACTATAATAATCATGAATCATGATTCGAATCAAAAATTCAAACCTAGAAAACAAATGAACCCGTAATCTTATCGGGAAAGAAATGCAGTGCTTTTATGTTTGGTAAGAAAGCATTCAAGACAGTGCTTGTTTTGTTACTGCCTTATCCATTCCACACAAAAATGAATCTGTCACATTATCCACTTTTAGCTTTGACATGCAACGAATTATCTTATTTCTTTCACTCTTTTTTTTTTCCCACTTGTCAACTTTGCCTCTAGACTACGTTTTGGGTTATAATTATTATTATTATATATATATTTTTTGAAGTTTTGGATTATTATCTATAAGTAGGAGAATATCCCTGAAAAAAATCCAAATGTCCAAATGCCAAGTCTTTCTTTTTTAATGAAAGAGTCCAATTTCCAAGTTGTAGCTTTTTGGATAACGCGTCAATGAGTGTAACAGTGTTAGGAGTGCTAAAGTGGCCTAAAGACAAATACCTACGACTCTTTTACACATGTTATTTTATTTTTTTGACAAGTGACATCCTCAATTTTTAAGGAGATATTTATTTAGTGTACTCGTGTCTGATTCTGAATTATAATTTATATTTTTTTATAAAAAATATACGTAAAACAAAAATAATTTTAAATTATAATTATAAATTTATGAACTAAACGTCCACTTAAATAAACAAACATAATAACAGATCATTTCTTTTAATATTATTTATAAGATTAAAAGAAATAGCTTGTTATTAAGTTATTTTATTTGAGAGAGTGAAGATGTCATTTGTTTAAAAAATAAAATAATATCTGAAAAAGAGTCTTTATTTAGCATTTCTCTAACAGTGTATAGCTAAAACTGGTTGAGACATCAGCATTAGAAGTTATTAGAAGGTTATGAGCTCCGTTCACTTCACCAATCGAGTTTAAAATTTGAGTTTTGTTACAGTAAAAAAAATTTAAAAATAATTACATTTAACTTTTTTACTACAATAAAAAATTTTCACATAAAATTACATCTCAACTTAAATTATAAATTCAAATTAATAAAGTGAACGGACCTTTAAATTTATGAGTACGTAGGATCTAATTAATTGAATAAGTTCAACTTATTTTGCTGTCCTCATTATCTTTACACCACCAAGTGTCCAAAATGCTACAAACTGGGAGCAGTAAAATGTCACAGACTTGAACTACAAAAAAGGAAGGTGTTAAAATCCAAAAAAGTACCCTCTCAATTTCGAGTTAATTAATTCTACGGTTGCTCATGTTTTCTTATAATTAAAAAAGTATCTCTATATTTTTAATTTTAAATCATCCCCAGGTTATATTTTACTTTTTTAGAAGATGATCAATATTTAAAAATTATCTTTAATGGTCAAATTGTTAAAAATAATTTTTTTTTTCAACGATCAATATTTAAACGTTACCTTAAATATTAATAACTAAAGAAAATAAATTTTGAAAAAAAAGGGTAAAATTTTCAGTAAAATGAAGTTTGAAAAAAAATGTGTAAAATTCAACTAAATTTTATATCTCTTTTTGTTTAATATAAATTCTCACATAATTTGACTGTATCAGAATTTAATGACTCAAAAATTATGTAATGTTTTTTTATACATTTTTTATACCATGTCATATAATTATTCTGCTTGTTTTTCTCTCTTGTCTATTTAGTATCTAACTTTATTTCTTAATTCGAATCATAATTTATAATTCGTTATAATATTTTTTTCATAAAAATTATACATAAATTAAAAATAATTTTAATAATTTAATTTAAATTTATGAACCAAATGTCACATTAATTTTTTTTTTAGAAATGTTCTGATAATATGAAAACAATGATCTTATCAGATATTTGACGGCCGTGGGAGCTTTGTAATGGATCCCACTATAGGTAGTCATTATCTTACGTCTTCATTTTTTTTTTTTTTTTTTGGCAAACTTTTTGGGAAAGCCATAAAACACAAATTGAAAGTTGGGATAGATAATAAAGAGGAGGATTTGATAGGCCACGTGGAAGGTAAGGTTCTATCTGGGAGCATAAAGAAATTCACGATCCATATCGGATATCCAGAGTCGATATATAACAGGTAATTCACAAAGAACGTCGACGTGCGATTTGTTTACATTGTATTTTTTTTATTTGTTTATTTTTCTTATTCTTGAGGATCATGAAGAGGATATATGGCATATTCTAACGTTACAAACACCAATTTTAATATTAATTTTTTTATATCAAGACATCTAATTGCTATTTTTATTAATAAATACTTAAAAGATTGATACGTCAATTAATAATAGTAATTACATATAAAATGATAAATATATGTCATGTAAATTAATATAATAAAGAGGAGATAGATCTAACACTACTTATATAAAATATATATATATATATATATGAGTAGTCTTACTGACTGAAATTTCAGCACTTTAGTCCATGGTACGATTGGAGAATTATTAATATCTCACAATAATAATTACGACAGCATAGTAAGTTTAGTAACTGAAATTTTCGGAGAAAGTTATATATATGCAGAACATAAAACTACATTATAGTTTTTAAGGATAATAAAGATAATATTTATCATATCATATAATATTTTTATAAAAATTTCAGTTACTATAACATTGGGACATAATTAGTTTATAAACTTTTAAGTTATTTGTGAATTTAATCTCACTGACTAATTGTCAAAAAAAAAAAAAGGATTCAAAATTCATCGAGTAATCTGGAAAAAAAAAAGAAAAAAAAAGGAATCAAAATGGCGCAATGCTCATATGTTCATGTAATATTTTTGATAATTCTAAAACTATCTAACTCCTTTTTTTTGTCTTCATTTTTATCGTTTTCATCTCAAATCCTGATGTTCATTCTACCGAAACTAAGACATGTGCTATGATCATTAATTTTTCAAGGGGATTCTTTTTTTTTTTTTTTCATATGTGTGTAATTTTTATTTTATAAATAAAAATATATGTACTTAATTAGTCTATGTCTAGGTGCTCTTTTTTTTTTTTTTTTTTTTTTACACTATATGCAACTCTTAAGGGAGTTTTTTTGGTAGGACAAAAAAAAATTTAAATATCAGCAATTCTCTACTTTTAGCTAGCAGTTTAATACTGTTGACGGTGTTTTTCCGACAACTCGTAATAACCTCTCTTAACCACTCGTGATTATGTTAAACACGGGATAATGAAATGAACTGAAAAATAATACAGAAGAAAACAGCGGTTTTATAGTGGTTCGGCAATAATATTGTGCCTAATCCACTTGTGCATGCACTATATTTGTTGAGACGAATACAAATGTTGTCTTTTTCATACAAATAGTTTCTAACCCTATTTCTGGGTTCTTTCCGTTCTATTTATAGGCCTTCTCACGTACTCACATATTCCCGGTTCCCAAGACAGAAGCCATCTTCTGTCCTCGATCCGCGGGAGGATAGGTGAGTTCTCATGATGAAAATTTCAGAAATCAGGCGGCTGATCCTGCTTGTATGCCGTCTGATTTCCTGACTCCTGCGGCCGCTGTCGGATCAATACTTCCCTCCTCGAGTTGACATGACCGTTGACAGGTCCACTTGCAATCTTGCTCGACGCCTTGGTCATAAGAGGTCGAGACAATTTCTTCGACGTCAACTGTCGCGCGATGACTCTCGGCGTCAAGGACACCATTCCACGGTTTTCCCCTCGACGCCGGAGATTGGTTCTAACGAGGAGTCCTCGGCGCGTGTCATATGAGGGAATGGTCGACTCATACCGTACCAAGAAATGGTCGACTCATGGACCGTGGTGTAACAAATACATATTAAATTTTGTCTGTTTTATATATATTTTTAATTTAATGTGATTTTAATTAAATTTAACAGTTAAAAAACTAGCTCTATTAAGGAAAAAAATCATAATTTAAGCTAGATCATGAGCAATGAGATGGGTGACTAGGTCCAAAACCTTGCAACCCCCAACGTATGCAAGATATCGCGCTTTGGTCGCCATGCTTGTCCATGCAACCAGCTAGTTAGCGCACGAGTTGGAAGGTCGTGGTGAGTGTGCCCCATATATAACTAATTAATTCAAAGCTTAGCACCACTGATCAATACTAGTTTAATTTTCTTCCTATCATAAGCTGACATCTAAAGCTTAAGTTGTATGTTAAGAGTCATCATTTTCTTTTAAGTATTTACTTAACTATTAAATGGTATAATGAGAAACAATTCTATTCCCTTTCTAGTGTCTATCAAAATTAAGAATAATAATATTATCAATGTAATCACTAAAATGTCTTTTTGCACAATTAAATAGTCATTGACAATATACTTTATAGTATTCATTAAGGGATAGTAAATTACACATTCATTTTCTTTAACAAAGAATCAATACTAAGGGGAATATAAATATTAATATTCGCTTTCCTCATTCTTTATATTGTATGAGGTACTAAATCTCCGTTATTAATTTTATACGTACATTATTAGAGCAACTTTAATCATGCTAATCATTTCACGTTTTTAGCTAAAATGGCTAATGATTTAGCTTGAGCTTTTTTCTACTCCAACCATTAGCTAAACGGTTAGCTATTTTGAAGAATGCATTCCGCACTAACTAAATATAACTAGAAAGATGTAGCTAGCCATTTATTTTTTATATTATTTTATTATTTCAAACCACAATAAATGCAAAGGTTCTTATTTAAATTAAATAAAGTTATTCACATTTTAAATTCAATAAATATTAAAATAATTTATATTTAGCTAAAATAAAGGAAATGGATGAAGTAACTCACTAAAAAGTTACTAACTAATTATTTTAAAACAAATATTATGCTCCAAGAAAAAACCTTCTACTATGTCATAGTTAAGCGATTAATTAAGCATTTGGTAATTTGTATTTTTTTTAGAAAATATTTATTGTGTCACATTAAAGCAATTAAACATTTCATATAATTATGAGAGAACGAGTGAAATGGCATAATTAGAAAAATGGTTAGTAAATTTTTTAAAAATATGAAGTTTATAGCACAATTTAGCATTTGTTTGTTTCACTAGTTTAGCTCAATTCAACTCAGTTTGAACAGTAAGTACAGTTTAAACTGGCGTTTGATAAGCATACAGTTTGAATTATATTATCCGTTTGAACTGAGTTAAACGGCCAAACTTAGAGTTTAGATCCCTCCTCAAGTTTAATGGTTCAAACCATTTTTGAACAATAAAAAATACCCACTATCTTTGCTTTTCACATTTACCAAACACAAATTCAAATTTTATTCTCTGCTCAAATTAAAACTTTAACTGCACATCTAAACGTCAATTCAAACTACAATGTAAACCACACAGTTTGAATTTTTCTGTTCAAATCAAAAAGTTTAAACCAACAAAATTCAAACCAGCAAACCAAATGGGAGCTCAAGTCCACCATGGCTGGCGACCGGCGGCCTGCTTAGATGACCGGTTACCAGCTCTGACGACTGGTAAATACCATATTTATCAGTAAATATCGTATTCACCAGCAACTGGTCGGAGACTGGCTCCGGCACCGGCGGTTGGTAAATATCGTATTTACTTATAAATACCATATAAATCCCAGTCCATCGGCTATGGCGACAGGTAAATACCACATTTACTAGTAAATATCGTATTTACTTGTAAATATCATATTTATCTAAAAATTTGGACACCGATTTTAGCGACCGTTAAATACCGTATTTATAAGTAAATACTTTATTTACCAATAAAAATCATTTTACTTGTAAATACCATCATATTTATCCAAAAATTTAACTGCTGACATTGACGACTAGTAAATATTGTATTTACTAATAATTATCGCATTTATCTGAAAATCTAAAAGTCTAACCGTCAGCTTTGAAAACTGATACATACCGTATTTAACAATAAATACTTTATTTAATAATAAATATTAATATTTATTTAAAACTGATAAATATGGTATTTATATGAAAATCTCACAATGACGCCAACAACCGGCATCACCAACTAGTCAGACTCAATACACAGATTTACCGTTTTATTTACCAGAGATCTAAGGAACATCATTCTCGACAAAATAAAAATAAAAATAAAAACCTATAAAAGAAAGGGTAAATATGAAAAAGAAATTTTATTTTCTCTGGAAAATTTAGAATGTCCTATAATTTACCAATTTTTAAGAAATGCGCCATAAACTTCAAATGCATGTATAAAAGTTGACATATTACCCATTCCCCCTATTGAAGATATTTGTTTGCATGGCAGAGTCTTAATAAGGCAAAAAAAAATCTTTCCATCCAAAATCCAAAACAAAAAAAAAAATCCGGGAAGTAAACATATTTTTCTGCCCATGCAAAATCAAATAATAATAATAATAATAATCCGAGAAGTAAACGTTACCGTTTAGTTCGCTGATTCGAGTTTTTAATTCGAGTTAAGATGTGATGTTATGTGAGAGCTTTTTGTTGTAGCAAAAAAGTTAGATGTGACTGTTTCTGAGAGCTTTTTACTATAGCAAAACTCGAATTCTAAACTCGAATCGACGAAGTGAACGGGGAAGTCAAAATAAAATAATTAATAAAAGAGCAACTACCCTCAAATCAAAATTGCCCAAAATATCTCCATTAGGGTGAATCAATTCCCCTATAAATTTCCAGCACAACTATGCAAATTTTGCGTCTCATAAAAATATTGCATTATTTCTCATTCACGTCATATAGTAATAATGAGTAGTTCATCGTCATCATCTAGGTCTTCGTCTAGCACGCGTTGTTCCAACAACGTGATTTGTGAAAATTTCACCGATTCGAATTTTCAGTTTTAAGTTTCTACAGTAAAAAGCTCTCAGAAAATATCACATCAAAATTTTCTGCTACAGTGAAAAGCTCTCAGAATCTGCGAAGTGAAAGAGGCAGAAATGTGGCATTTCAAGATAACTCTCACAAGAGATGAAGTGGACGCCAAAATACATTGCTATACCCGAGAGTGTAGCAAGTAAACGTAGCTTGTTCATCTCCAAATTGAATGATGCCACTGAAGAGAACTTGCAGACTGACCAAATGGTGCGTGTGATTTTACATAGTATCAAAAGACAACAGTACTATCACATGAACGTGAAACGAGCTGTTTATAACCCTCATGCCCTCATGCTCGTCCCGTGGAGAGATCGCATCACCGGCACCACTATTTCTGTGGACAGATTCTTTGAGGATTTCAGGGTCCAACGTTGGTGTTCAAAATTAGAGTTCTACTGAATTGAGGGGTATCTGTGTTTCCGAGTTATCGCATAGAGTACGAACTCTTATTAGACGTTTGACTCTTATTAGACGTTTAATTCATGAATTTAAAATTATAATTTAAAATTATTCTCGATTTATGTGTATTTTTTATGAGAGAAAACACTGTAACGAACCACGAATCATGATCTGAATCATGGCACGGATTCTTACTCCAAACGCACCTCATTCTTTTTTTTTTACATGCGTTTTCTTTTTTCTTTTTTTTTGTGGATATTCGGGAAACCCGTGTTGTCACAAATTTTTTATAAAACATTGGTTCTTTATCTCTAAAATATTGTTAAAATTTTAGTTTGGTCCCATTTTTTATAAGAAAATTATAGTTGTTTTTCCTATTCAATAATTAAATCTATAATATTCGCAGTTTAATTTCAAAATTGTGTCTGATTTTTTTTCTCCATAGTATCAAGATTAAAAGTGTGTGTGTGTGTGTGTGTGTGTTGGCTCCTGATTGTTTTTTTTTTTTTTTTAGCTTGAGCACTACTTTCTTGCTTTGATGGAAGGTCATGCAAACGAAACTTGGATAAGGATGCTTTTAAAATTATTACCTAAATGAAGATGGCAAACAATTACCAATGACTATAGTTTGTCATAAGCTATATCTATCATTTGTTTTTGCTTTTGTTTTTTTTTTTTCTTTTTTTTTTTTTTGGAATTTTCCGGAGGTAGCTAGGGGTGCCTAATTGAAAGTTTTTCATGTTAAGTTTAGATTTTGTGTCTTAAGTTCTGATTTCCATTCTATTATCATAATTGTTTCTTTAATTCTGAGTTTGAATGCGTTAATACATTGCATACAGATTCACAGCAACTGATAAAACTATTGGACGTTGGAAGTAATTCGAACTGAATTTATACTTATATTTACCTAAAACAGAAAAGAATATATTTCCCATCATTGATTACAAAAAAGAGTCCTATTACCACCAGCCTCTTTGACTAATCACGCGTACACATTTGGAAATAAATATGAGTAGAGCTGATCAAGCTATTATTAGAAGTTGCTTTTGGGTAAGTAAGTCTTGAAATGCGAATATTACTTACGATGCTAAAAGAAAACTACACATTAGTCCTTTTAGGAGAAAAGAACAAAGGAGAAAATAGATAAAATTAGAGAAGAATCCAAACACCTATATATTTTTTGGGAAGAGGATTCGCCACAACGAACTTAAAAAAAAAAAAAAAAAAAAAAAAAAAAAAAAGACAACACACATAATCTTCACTCGGGTATATAAAAGAAGATTTTTTTTTTAAGGGTACATAAGATGCAAAATGCGAGCTGCAATATTGGAACATGTCAATTTGCAACATATGATATATTTGAATGCCAATCTTCTAATACTCGTGCACAACAAAATTCTTTGAAAATCCTGTTACCGACTTGTAAATCTTGTTATTCGCCCATACATACATTTTCTAGATTTTTAATACACCTTTTTAGGTGTTGACTTTAAAACTCATATATATTTTCTATATTGACTTGATTTGAAATATAGTTCCCTTTTTCAAAAAGATTCTCCTTTATGGTTCCCATTACTGTTCTATGATATCATTCTTGACACTTCTTATGATTAAGGACAGAGAAACATGAAAAAAAAAAACCTGACATTTTGCTTGGTTAAACTTTTAGTTTTTTTATTAACTTTTAAAACTAAGAAAAAGGCAGGGTATTAGCACAGGTAAGAATAACCAATAGTCAATTTTCACCAAGACAAAAGAAAAAAAAATAGTTATAAATACCAAGCAACTCTAGGTGGAGGTAAAAGAAATTGGAGCTTTTTTGAATAAGGTTACCCCGTCAGTCAGTAGTGCATATTTCTGAATGTTAGATATAAAAAAGTACGCAAACTTTCCCATGATCAGAGAAAAATCTACCCCCAAGCAGTGACGTTTAACTTCAACCTCTCAACATCCCACCAAATGCAGCCTCATATAGCTGTCATATATGGGTTTAGAGTCCAGCATCCGACGCATATGTAAGCCTAAAACGCTCCTTGAGGTAGTCCCCACTTCGGATTGGAGGAAATCTGCAAACACATATACTATTACGTAAATACCGTCACACAAACCTTTGATGGAAGATAAATGCTAAGTATCATTGGTGGTGATCACCGGTACTAGTCTTTATTGTGATCGTAAGTTGCCGTGTAAAATATGAAACTGCCACACACATACATAGCAACGTTCTTGAGGAAAATATGCGTAGACAAAGTGGGGAAAATGTACTTTGAGTTCAATGTGTTGTGAGCGGAGCAAGCGTGAAATGCGATGACGCAAGATTTTTTTAGCAGGTATTTCTCAAACGAAAGAGAAGAAGATTTAAGTTTTTTAGCATGTATTGGCATGATAAAAGTATTTTTTTCGAGGAAAGAACAAAGGAAAAGTAAATGAATGAATGACTTGACAAAAAGAAGTGGCAAAAAGTTCTATCCAGACCTTGGAGGAGAGGACTCGCTACAGCAACTTTCTATGCATTCAACGACACAATCTTCCTTGGGGTCCAAGAAGAAAGCCGCCTGCATTATTAAGATGGTTTAATTTCGAATTTCAAGCTATAATTTCAGACTAATAAGATTACAATTTTAACTTAATGAAAGTAACACTAAAAGGAGATGAATTATTACGGAATAACGTTCTTGTCCTGTTGGCATTACTCTGTGCAGCGTCGACCTATAAACAAGTGGCAAATGTTCAGTAGAAAAAACAGGAGGAAAATGGCCCCAAAAAAAAAAGCGTTTAATATCAGTTTTAAATTCAGTGTTAACTTGAGGAATAATCTAATGATCCGTCTTGTAAAGAAAAAACATGAATACCCATTCATTGAGATGAATAATTACCGGAACAAACAATTAGTCCACCTCTCCATCATGTCTCCAATATTAACAATGAATGCCCTGTCAATTTGAGTTTAAACTCTTGAGACAAAGAATCAATTATTCCGTAAGCAAGAAAGTCTAATCTAAAAAATCTTGGTTTCAAATAAAAAAAAAATATATTCTCACATAATGAGCCACAGCTTCATATGCAAAGGGATGATCTACCAAAACCTACATGGATTTGTAGATTGACATGCAAATCGATATGCAACGTATTACTTTATTCTGCAGACTGTAGGATATCATAGAATGCAAACTGATATTATAGTCATACAGCCATTGAGGTGAAAATTCATAGCCATGGACTCACCCATGTAGATGAGGAACATCTTCCCAGACCCGAGGCTGCTTAAACTTTTCTCTGCAGATCTGTCAATTAAACAAGAAATCCTGGATAAGATTGTGACAACCATGTGATAAAAAGTTAAAACTGGATCATCAAGAAGCATGCCTGGAGTCCTGGAACACCATCCGTTGCAAGAAGTGTGATTGTTCCATAATCTGAATGAGCTGAAGCACCACATATTTCTTCTTCAGAAGATCCCAGTTCACCTGAAATCGAAATCAATTATCTTTAGAACCATAGAGAGATCCTACATTTCTATCACCAGTTCGAAGCCTTCTCATGAGGTGCTATACAAGAGATATAATTGAATGTGTTAAACTTTAGTACACATACCAAACAGATGGAACTGGCTCAGATAGTACCTAGACTATGAGTTTGGATACAAGGTTGGAAAAGCTTCCGAAAGAAAGCAAATCCAATTTTGATAGATTTAGAGATAAACCTGTTCACTCCTTGGCATCAATACTAGTGTTGGGTATACGCAAAAGCTTAAAATTGAATATAGGAAAAAGTTTGTTTTGATTCCAGAACTTCATTCCAGGAGTCAAACCAATTCAAGACCACAAAGTACTTTTTCCTGAATTTGTATTTTACAAAGAGATAAATTCTATAATGACAAGATGTTCTTTTTTTTTTGCTTTTGCTGAACAGTTATACTGATTGGGTTATGCTAGCTTCATTGCAAATAAGAAAACAAAAGCACATAGGATCTGTTCGTAATGGAATCTCTTTTTTTTTTTTTTTGATAAAAAATGGGATTATTGGTGCCATTTCGTCCACCATTCCCTTCATTTATAGCAGAAATCCAGGAGGCCACCAATGGAACTCGAAGGACCTGACGCAATTCTACTCAAGAATGGGCCCAATTTACTCCCGGTTGACCACAAGTCCAATGCTGCATGTTCCGTTGACCAGGCAGGGACCTTTAAGGAGGGCCATGGAGCATTTAACCTTGAAACTATTTTGAAAGGAGAAAAAAAAAAGGATCCTAACCTCAGCACCACCCCATTGGTGGTAATAGAATACGGTTAAACATTGGCTTTAGAATAGTCAATAGAGATCAAGACAAAACTCAAAAGGTTAATAGAAAACAGTGAATCTTAATTAGTGTTGCTTCAACATCTAAAAGGTCTAATGGCTGTACTGATTTTTTTTTTTTTTTTTTTTCAGCCAAGTCTAAAATTGGATACCTAAAATTCTTTCCCTTAGGAAAATCTATTACGTCTAATACAAGGAAAAGACTAATGGGTTGTTTTAGGCTGAGAATACTGAAACTGAAATTCAAAAATCAACAACATATCATATCTACTTTTCCATAAAGCACTTTGTAAAATTTGCACACTTTTGTGAAATCTATTCCTTGGGATCGAATTCTCCCTAGGAAAAATTGTGATACTAAACCTGGATAATGCAAAAGACGAAGAAGCGCTGCTGGTTTATCCAAGCCCCCAACTTTCTCAAAGAAGTCCTCATCCAGGTTTAGTGCCAACGCAATCAAACGGAGCAGCCTCTTTCCAGCACACCTGTGACCAGCAATTTAAGTTTCTATTTATGGTGAAACTGGCATGAAAAGAATAGGCACATAATGAAATCACTCAAATGTAATTACAAATTTTTAAATATCCAATTGCCAACACATATGATCAACAACCATAAAAACTTACAGGACTTTTCTGTAGTACGTCTCCATTGTGGGTCTCCAAGAAGGTAAAATTTCTGTACTTTTTATCACAAGTATACATAAGATTTCCAATCAACTGCAACATAAGCTTAGACACACATGATACAACCTTCATAAGCTTACATCACATGCATGTCCACACGCATTCAAAAAATGCTAACTGTAACAGCACCAAATTCCTCGAAACAAATTCTAAATAAGCTGTTACCTTCAACAGCATAATAATATATAAATACACTTCACATAGTTAAACACGCTCAATCACAAGGTATGACGTACAAAAAAATGCTAAGTTTCATTAGTAGTTATCATCATACCTTTTCTAACTACCAAAAATTGTCACGTAAAATTGTGCGGTCCACGACCTTACTCCTAGTAGTTGTTGTTGTTGTTGAACAAAAAAAAAACGAGTTTCTCTAGTAGGATCAGAAAAAATGAACTACTAGTAATTCTCTATTTTTTAATCACTAGATCTATATCAAAAACTGTCTGTTCAGCATATTTTTTTAATTTGATGTGATTTTGATTAAATCTAACGGCTAAAAACTGACACTGTAGAGAGACCTATCAGAGAAAGTCTCAAAAAAGAAAAGAGAGATTGGTGTCATCCCACACCCATATTTGAAAATAAAAAGAACTTACCCAATTCTAATGGTAGGATGGGTCCAATTTCACTCACACTACCATAGGTCTGATGCGGTACGGTCCATTCACTGGAAAAGACCTCTGATGGAACCTACCGAGTATCAAACCTGGGGCGCATTGAAAAAAAAGAAAAAACCATCCTTATTGCTCCACCACCTAATTGGTGGTGTGCTAAAGTCCACAACAATGGTAATACAAGCGTTCATCGACATTCAAAAAATTTCACAAACACAAAACACACAAGAGAGTACTATGCAATTTGGTACCTTGAGAAGGCCATTGATTCAATTTAACTGCAGCCGAATCATCTTCTAAAGGACCAACATAATAACTCTCTTTAGGGTCACCTGATTTCAATTATCACTAGAAATTAATCCACATCAATACAATACTATTTTTTTTTTTTTTTTTTTTTTGCACAAAATCAAACTAAAAAAAAAAAAATTCAAAACCTTTGGGAGCAGAAACAGGATCGAGAGCCTCCGCAAAAAGCGGCGTATATCCTCTGTGCTCTTTGCGATACAATCTCATCTTCTCCTCCAATGGAAGCGAAAACAGCTTCTTGCTCTCCAAGAAAACCTTCTCAAGAACCTCATCTTCCACGCCATGATTCACTAGATAAAAGAAACCATGTTCTATACACGCCTGTTACATACATATATACATACAATTCCATTTCCATCATTTTTTTTTTTTTGGCAAAAAATCGGTTTTGAAGCTCTTTTTTTCGAATAAAAACAAAAACAAAAACAAGGAAATGAAGTTACCTGTCGGATTGAAGCGGCGGTGGAAGAAGTGTCCGACGAGGACAAGTCGATGATGGGAAGTTTCAGAAGAAGCTCAGTCATCTCTGTTTCAGTCTCAGACTTGATGAAGCTTCAAAGTCTGATTCAATAGATTCCAAAAAAAAAAATTAGGTTTATGTGCATGCGTACTTGTGAAATTGCGTGCGTATTCACATTTGGCAAGATAGACTGTTTGTATCAATCTTCATCGCTTGTCTCATCACATTTATTCATTGTATGGATTTTGGTTAATTTGTTCAGTGCCCTGAACCCCTGGGTCATTCCCGGTTTAAATTAAACTTCAAAAATTCTGCTCCAATTTTGAATGGTCTCACTTATATGTTGTTAGATCCAATTTTTATTAAGATCATACCAGAAAAGGGGTAAATGAGTACGTGCAGTCTTTTAACCTACGAATTTAAATTTTTAATTTGAATTGAGATGTAATATTTTTTTAAAATTTTTTATTATAATAGAAAAAAATTAAATGTAATATTTTTTAAAAAAATTTTACTATAAAAATTTAAAATTAAAAACTCGAATTGTAAAATAAACGAAACCTTATTTGTTTTCTTTTAAATTGCTTTACCATTTTTTCTGCTAACAGAAATTCAAACAAAAAGGATTAATCAGGATTAATTCTTTAGCTCATTAGCAAAATGAGATTTTAAAATTTGAGAGATAACTTAAGAAGGACTTCAAAATTTTGCAGATAAGAATAATTACTAACATCAAAGAAATTAGCGTAAAATATACTATTTTGTTATTGAGTAAGGTCATTAGTCATTTGATTGTTTAGGTGAAAATTAGTATCATTCGCCCACCCAAAGTTAAAAATGGTATTGTTATTAGAAAAAGTTAGAATAAATGCACCTTATAACGCAAATATACTTCAATAGATAAAACGACTTGTTCAGACGTAAGGGAAGTTTGATTTCTTTTTTTTTTTTTTAATTAAAATTGATTGAAGGATATTTGCTTTATTATGCACAGTTCGCGTAGTAATGCCATAGATTTAGCTCACAAGAACTTGTTTATCAAATTCATTATTCACCCAAAAAATTTATATGTTCATCGTTTTAGCTCACAAGAATTCAGGAAAAAAAAATGCCTGGTGAAGAAAATAGCACCACAATCTAATTATTTGAAGCTTGGAAACTTTTCACGTTGAGTATTTATACCAATCTGATACCAAATTTCTTTTTGTTCATTTGGGCACATTGATAAACATTTGTTCCTATTAGCATCAGAAGTATGTTGAAAATTACAACTGGAAAAAGATTGAAACTGTCAGAACCTGCCTCAACATTGCCATTACATGATAGGGGATTGAAAATTCCGCTGATCTGACACCGTTTGTTGTCAGTAAACTCAATCTCAATATCCGATCACCTGACCGAAGCAAGGAGATCGCCATCAAATTTGCCATCTCCTTCAAATTTGGGCTGTACGGCTACAGAGTGATGGGAAAGTACTAGAACTAATGCCCTTGTGCGGAAACTGCAAACTCAGCAGCACAAAATCGTCAAAAAACAACTCTTGCTTTGTTTCATTACTGGCTCTTATAGTTTCGTTTTATCCAACACAAGAAGATATCATTATATCATAGCAGAACAACGATATGCTTCTGTCAACAAGACAAAGGCAGTGTGAAATATTCATCTCTTGGCAAACCTGCTTCTTCTAACACCCCTCATGGGAGTGGTACGATGAGTGACTCCCAAAGTTCTATCAGGACTTTGTTGATCTTCGTCGTCACTGGTTTCGTCTGACCTCCATCTTGGACCACCATTACCCTTTATGTCCCCACTGGCAAAATCCTTATGCGCATCACTGAAAAATGGAAAAACAAAAACAAGCAATTGAGATTAAAAGAGAGGTCGTTAGAATCCTCTGCATCTTTTTCCCAAAACACAAGAAACAAAGCATATGACCGAAAGACTCGACGGGTATTGAAAAGAAAATAAAGTTTTACCTCCAAGAGACATCCATCAAATCATCTGCGGAAGCAATATTCCATGGTGTATCATCTCTTTCCGGATGGACCCTTTTACTGGTCACACTTGGCTGAAGGTCCGCTGAAGCATATTTAAACTGGCCACAGTTACTGCTTGGTGTAGTTACCGGATTAGCCGTAAAACTGCTCAAATATGGACCGCCATTGTCGAGTTGGTCAATGAACCTGCTTCTTTCCGTCTCCACCTCTGGTGATAGCTTATTTGAATGATTGTCCTGGAGATTGCTATTTGGAATCCCTCTTGACGGAGTTCTGTTCATGTCCTTTAACAGTGTCATATTTGCAGGACTGACGTGACGAATCGACTTGTTCCCAAATTTAAAATTTTTACTTATGCTAACTTGAGGTGTTAGTCCTATTTCAGCATTGTCAAATAACCTTCCACGGAGACTAGAACCATGGTTACCAATTTCAGAGTTATAATTGTCAAAAGATCCACCTCTTCTTTGGGGAGTTTCCAATGGCTTCCAGGTAGCTGTATGATCAGTCCATGGAGCAACGGAAGAATCATTTGATGAAGGGATCAATAAACTAGTTGATTTTAGATTGAGCACTTCAGGAAAATCAGATTTTTCAGGCATTTCAACTTCATTGTCAGTAGTGTCAGTGAGCTCAGATGATTTTCCAGCCATAACTTCTTGTCGTTGGACTTCTGGTAGCAATGCAATGCATTTTTCCTGTTTTTTGAAAGCATCAAGTCAAATAAAAGAAATGCAGAAGTTCAACATCTGCTAGCAGCACTCCATCTACGTCAAGCCACGCAATGAAATTTCTTCTCAAAATAGAATTGATTATGAGAATAGACTACAGAAAACAAATGAAATAAGGTCCACGAATTAATCCTTTCCCACATGATCCAGCTCTCCCAGCTGAAACTACTTTGGCACTAACGAGGGTCGACATAGTGTGAACCAGAATGATTGTTTATTGACCGTCCGTAACAGAGGCAGATAACTTTCAATCATTTTACAATTTTATTCAGATCAATGAATACACGGATAAAGAATAACATGAATCAATATCCACAAGTCCCACCATCTCCCCGTATCGCTTATGAATCATGACTTAACTAAGTAGTAGTTCGACACTATATTATACCAAAATAAAAAAATAATAATAAAAAAGAACACTAAATATTTGGAGAAAGCGTACTAAAAAATTCTAAGATAGCAACCACTTACAACTAATCCTGCTCTCCATCCACTGGTTGATCTCATTCTAGATAAAACTTCTTCACTGAGAGAATTCTTTGTAATGAACTCCTGCTCCACACCCTTAAGTATTAGATCAACTTGGTAAGCTTGGGAGTACCGGTACCGCTGAATTTGCATCCAAAAAGAAGCTTGTGTCAAGATAACCTTTGATAAATATATTTTTGAGGAACACAAATTACAGATTCTATGCAATGATAAATAGTGATCAAGAATACAGTAATACTTAAATTGTATTCACTCTTCAGCTATCTTAAAAATGGTCCAATCCAAGAGATCAACGCAAAAAAGGATTAGGAGTTATTTATCGATCCAATCCTACAGCATGGGAAGATTATGCGGGAAAACCCTAATTTGCATTGGGAAAAAATGCATTTGATATATATAGCTAGGGATCATGGTAGCTTTTAAACCTGGTTCCGTGGTTCCCTGTAACCCTTCAAGTTAAAGATACAATATGAGACCAATATGGCACATGGACTTGAAACATCAACTGCATTTATTGAAATAGAAAGAAGTGACATTATGAAACGTAACCAACAGACGACGTAAACATCAGCAGGCATAGCCAGAAATAGCATATGAATCAAGAAATACTACAAACTCAAACCCACAGACCGTGATTAAGAAATTTACTAATGTCAACTGCCAAACAGCTGCAATTACTAACCTAAATGAAAATACAATAGAGGATTGACAATTACCTGAATATAATATACAACAAGAAGACTTCCAACAGTTGAAGAAGGATCATCAGTAGCATAATCTAACAGGCACTTGTGAAGATGTTTCTCTTCATCAGAATTCCAAGGCAACTCTATCATTCGATCTACCATGTTCCTTCGTATACAAAGATAACAGAATTCAGCCACCAAGACCTCCACCCAATCCTTCCAACTCCTACGTTCATCATCAGGTGCTTCTGCAGAAGCCCCATAATTCTTTTCCCTGACTTTGGTGCATAGCATTCTTTGATGTAGAAAAGCCTCAGTGAAAAGCCCACACTCTACCCTCACCCTAACTGCAGTGACAGCCTCACCAAGTGAAACAAGCTGTGACATACCATCACGCCCAGACCACCTTAAAACCAAAAGCGCTGCATCAGCATTTCCTCTTTCCAGAAGAACTTGTGCAATCTTAGGATGAGTTGTTGGACCTGAGATCTCAGGAAGCAGGTGACACGCTTCCTAAAATAAATTTAAATGTTTCATTAAAAAAAGTTAGCATGCAAATATTTGGAGCATCAGTCGTGCAAATATTTGGGGTCACTCCTCATGAATCACCAATTCAAATTGAATAAAGGAATTAAGTTCCTAATTTCAAAATCTGGTGTATACTTTTATTTTTGAGAATTTAAATGAAGTGTGTCCCACCTACAAGGAATTGAATTCCTTGGTAAGGAGGAACTTGATTTCCATCTCTGACCTATGGAATTAAATTCCTTTTCCTAAAAATAGGGAGTAACCGAGTAACTACCACCTTTCTTGATTATATCACTACTTTAATTTAATCATCTCCTCCGTACAAGGGTATTTAACCATACCTATTATTATTCTAATTCCTAAATTTGGTGAATAGCAGCATAATAGAAATTTTAATTCCATCGAAATTTAGGCCCCATTTGGTTCCTATACTTGAACCATGATTTTGATTCTGCTACAGTGCTTTTCATCTCATAAAGAATTTGAATTCAAAATTTTCTTCTCTAACAAAGTTCCCGCCAATAAATCAGAATCACTGACTTGAACGCGTGAACTAAACGGACCCTTAATTCTTGATAGTTTGGTGCACACATTACTGGGATTCTAGAACCTTTCTACGGGAACTGATTCCTTTTATTATGAAACTTATTTCAATCTTTTGAATTCCTGATAAGTAGACACGCCCTAGTAAACGCGCCCATAAGGTATTAATTATTGTACGAAGAATAATCTATTACACTTCTAAATTTCCTCTCTTTTAGTTGGGTCACAACAAAATGACTAAACCCAGCTCAAGATTTGAACATAGAAGTACAAATTATACTGAGCAGCTTAACCACAAGTAAATTGTTGACCACGTTTCATGCAAATCCCTATTCTAAAATTGCACAATAATAAGCTACAACTATCTCCATTTGTAAGAAACAAGAATTCCTTTTCAAGAAAAGTAAGGAGATCAATTAGTTGTCTTCCCTAGAATGCCATAACCTGGTCACCTTATATACTAGTGAAGTCACTCCACAATTTCCTTGTTGGAACATCAGTAATCTCGATAGAATTGGTTAGCCATTGAGTCTAGTATCCTAAAAAACAATCAAAATATGCATTCAGACAAGAACGTGGAAAAGTCATAACTTACCTGCATAGCCTCGTCATTTAGGTCATCCAGAAGATAAAATATTAATGATTCCAATAGTAAATGTCTATTGATACCAAAGGATGCAGCAAAGTCCTCTATGAAGTGTCTCCATCTGTCTTCCGGCATTGACCAATGCCGATCATATAGATAGTAGAGAAACTATTACAGGTTAAGGCGAAGATCCCATTGCCATCTTGCGGTAATTAAGATTCCATAATACTAAGAAAAACATCCAAAAAGAAAAGTAATAAAATAAAATAAAATGAGGATACAATTGCTTGCTTTGCCACCACCATATCAGAACTACCACGTAAGAATAGTATATCAATGGCAGCTCGAAGACTTTCAAATGGATAGCAGCCCACAACTCCCTCTATCTTAGACCTGAAAACTGATGAAATTCCATCCTTCTGCAAAAATGCAACTTTTAATTCCTCTCCCACTTCCTGCGTGTATCCATGATCTATCTCAAGATTAGTTAGTGCATCTTCAATGAACAGTGAACCTTCCTGTCTAACAGACTCTTCAGAGTTACTTATTGGATCCGGCCATGCACGCCTAATCGCAGCTGATTTCCTTTCACGAACATGAGAACGCCATGATGTGACATTAGTATAACGAGACGACACATTCTCAAGGAATTGGTGTCTTATACACCAAATCATTATCTCCAAATGCTGAAAATAAACAGTCAATATTGAGAGAAAGGACTATAAATTAAGTGCAGAGGCAGAATGGTCTGTGAATGGCTGAACATTTTAAATGAAAAATTTTAAAACAGATCATAAAGCCTTTACCAATAAGGTTATAAAGAATAAAAAATAAAAATAACATTCAAACATCTAGCACTGGAACGTTTGCTAAACTAAGATATGTGGCATATGAAATGTGTATTTATTCAAAACTATAAAATCCTATGCTACCACTTTCTGCACCTTCAACAACTTTCCTGTCCAATGTCACACTCTTACTATGTCAGCGACTGGCAAGAGTAAACATAACTTAGCAAACTATTTTTATTCATTAAATCATGAAGCACGTTACAGCTAAATATTTTAGGTTTGTGCATGTTTAGATCTTTTAAAGAGGTTCTACCTAACTTTAAAACTCAAAGTATGACTATTGGAAAGACATGATTGGAATTAGCCTTTGTCAAGGGAAAAACAATGACTGAAGCAGAAAAACATTGAATAGGCCACAAATCATAGCAAACAATTCTTTATGAATAGCAACTGTCAACATTCAAACCTGCTTCGTCTTCAAAATACTTTCTTGAAGGAAGTGCAGATCATGAAGCTGAGCTGAAAGAGAACCTTTGAAAGACGACTCTAACACTTCAAGTACATTGGATATGCCAGCCAGCTGGACAGAATACTTAAGAAGCGTGCTTAACTTATTTTTCATTTCTGCTACGTCAAGATTATCTAATATAAATGTTAAGATGTATACACACACCATTCAAATATGAAGTATATAGAAGCATATAACAATAGGCTTCAGTTGGAAAGGTATCTCAAAAGTTTTAAGGATACAAATCCCTTGTAGTTCTGCTATGATACTCCCAAATGTCCGGTTACACCAGTCCTTGACAACAACTTCATCCAACAAGAAAGCAATGACAGGGTCACTGGACACGGCACTTTCATCCATACAAACATCCGTAACATCTGTTGAATTTCTGTCAAGGAAAACATAAACCTTAAACAGCTTTGTGAAGATATAAGTATCTATAACACATTGACAATATCCCGGGCATACATCCTTCAAGCTTTCTGTTTATCCATTTAGCTTCTGTCCAGACAAAAAAATAAGAGGGAAATAAGAAACTAAACTATTGTTTGGAAGTAATTTTTCTCTTTTAGAACTGGGAATCCTACCTCATTGATATTTCAAAGACCATGAGGTTATCTTAAAATTGAAAACTAACTGTATGCCTCGGGTTTCTTTTTTTTTTTTTTTTTTAAAAAAAAGATATATATTAATATACTTCAAATTTTGGAAGAACAAAACAGAAAAAACCACCATTAAAGGATACAATGGCATATTAAAGAAACTAAGTTATTCTCCAGGGCAACATCAAACAAACAATAAAGGTGTTGGACATCAGCAGTTATCTGCTCTTCCCCATCTTCTTTTTCTTGAAATCTGTCATCATGTATTTTTGAGATAAGGCCAGCATCAATGCACTCGTAGAAAAGCCGTGGACGGAGACTAACACCATTGTTTTCCTTTGGTATTGGGATTCTACAAATGGGGCAAAGATCACATCGTTTACTACACTCTCCACATAATGAAGCATGTCCACAGGAGTTCAATGCACACTCTACGGGCCGCCCACAGCTTCTCAAGTCTCTTGTTGCTCGACATTTCTCCACTTTTGCTTCATTGCATAATTCAATAAGATCAATTGATGCCAAGTGCTCCAATGCTTCCTAAAATCGAAATTGCAGGTTAAAAATAGAACTCACAGAGAAAAAGGAAACAGGTTTACATTCAATTCAAAATGTTACATGCTGTCCTTTATGTAAACATGGTAAAATTAAGGCCTCATTTTTTCAAAGGTTTGAATTACAATTCAACTTTTTTACTACAGTGTTTTCTCTCATAGAAATCTGAATTTCAGTTCAAATTTTATAATCAAACCTATGAAAAGAACACCCCCCAAGTGTCCTTAGGCCTAGTCTGGTGGCAGTCATATTTACCTCAAATGTTAAGAAAGTCAGATAATTACAACTATAAGACGCAAAAATTGATAAATAGGAATATGCTATTTTAAATTTAAGGTATCATAAAACACATTCAACAAAATAGGCACTTCAAATGCTCTATAAATTCTGATAGTTAGATTCGCCAGTCTGCTTCGAAGTGTGTAAACTTCCCAAAATGCTAGCCTCATAATTTGGATTGACAAACTTTTATTACGGATTCAAAGTTACTCAACCAAACACCAAGAAAACTGTTCCACAAGTAATCTGGCTATTCTCAGCCACAACAGAATTTCTGCTAAAACCCAAGATTCATTAAGGAAACATTTCCATTTCCATAGGAGCACCAATTTTCTGTCATTTACACCCCTCAAAAGCATCAAAACTCGCCAAAGAACAAAACAAAAAACGATTACGAGACAGATAGTTTAGAAACAGCTAGGGTTTTGTCGAAGTAGCTCTTCAAGTGAAGGTTAGAATGCAAACCTGAACAGCTCTGCGACTGTAATTGGGAGACCGGAACTGAGAACCAGAGGCTGTCGCGGTTCCACCATCGACGGAGCTCGAAGCTCCGGTAGGACCGTTGAATTTCTTGTCCATTTTTCACTCTAAAGTCGCGCGCGTACAATTTCTCCGATTCTGAAATCGATCACGAACTCTGAGGGGGAAGAAACGGAGAGGCGAGAGTGAGGAAAAGAGAGTTAGTTAGGGCTCGGCGATGGACGCCATTGGAGGTCACGGATGCTTCAGAGAGACGGGAAGAGCGAGAGAGAGAGAGAGAGATAGAGAGAGAGAGAGAGAGAGAGAGAGAGGTGGGAGAAAGGTTTTTGAAAAAGGACATGGCCGTACGGACATTTGGGGTTCTAGGCAACGCTGTGTTCGTAACTCGCAAAGCCACATACCGGAAAATTTGAAATGGGCTCGTTGATGTTTGGCCCAAAGCAATACTCAACCTAGCCTAGCCCAATCCAATCTGAAAAACACTTTGCGTTACTCGGCTTATAGGTTCATCAAATTTGAAAGGAGAAAAAGAGAAATATGTCAAGATTTGAGATAAATTAAAATTAATAGGTTAATAATTTATATAAGTTAATAAATAAGTTAAATTACTGTTTTTATCCATAATTTATTTGGTTATAAACTATAACTTAATAAGTTATTGTCTATAATTGTTCATAACTTGTCTGGTTATGAATCATAACTTAATAAATTTATCTATAACTTATCTGATTATGAATCATAACTTAACAAGTTATGATCTATTAATTTCTATAACTAAAAATTAGCCTATATATTTTCTTAACCTTTTCATATTGACATATTTTGTACTATTTCTCAAATTTGAAGAAAGCCTATTTACGCAAGCAGCAAAATTCCATAGTAGAGGGCCCGTTTAGTTCGCTGATTCGAGTTTTTAATTCGAGTTAAGATTTGATTTTATGTGAGAGCTTTTTACTGTAGCAAAAAAGTTAGATGTGATTGTTTGTGAGAGCTTTTTACTGTAGCAAAACTCGAATTCTAAATTCGAATCAGCGAAATGAACAAGACCAATATAGCAAAATTTTTAAAATATAATAAAATAGTAAATTAATATTATTAAACTAATGATTATATAGTATAAAAATGTGATATCATTATGATAATGATTATGTCATTTTTGCTATATTTAAAATATTCTGATAATTTTGTTAAATTTCAACTCAATGTAATTTGCCATGTAGTTATTATTTATTTACTTTGAACAATGAGCCTATTACAAATCAGTTTTTAGATGCACAAATTTTTGGCCTAAGTTCAAGTTTCGATGTGATCTTTAAACGAAAAGAGAATGAGATAAATATCTATTAGAGTATATAAATCTAAATTTTTAACTCTTCTTTTTAATTAGTATCATTTATTTTTTATTAGCATAAATACCCATGGATTTAACAATTTACGGTTAAAGAAAAAAAAAAAAAAAAAAAAACAAAACAAAACAAACAAACCACAGACTTTCAAGCATGCTATTCAACGAGCCCTTGTGTTTTTTTTTTTTTTTTTTTTTTTTTTTGGAAAAAAATACATAGGTCTTTCTAGTTATCTTTCTTTCTCTTTTTTCTTCTTCTCTCTCACTCATGCCACAATCTCTCTCCTGACGTGCCCTTGTCCATGCCCGCAACCTAAGTTTTAGCTGCCCCCTTCTAGCGACTAGAGATCTGTAGTGTTTCAGATCTGTTGTCCAAGATAGTAGTGGCGCCGTGAGATCTCGTCAGCAAAAATCAAGCTCTAGGAGTCCATGCGATGTGAACTATAAGTTGGAATCCCATGCAAGGATCTAGGCTTCAACAATGACCGTGAGTAATCGGTTCATGTCTCTATAACATGCAATTTCCATGCACAAAAGAGTTATATTGGGTCCCGTTCATTTCATCGATTTGAGTTTAAAATTTAAATTTTGTTATAGTAAAAAACTCTCATAAACAATCATATCTAACTTTTTTACTACAGTAAAAATCTCTAATTAAAGTCACATTTCAACTCGAATCAATGAATTAAACATACTCATTGTGATTAGAGGGTCACTTTTACATTAGAGACGGTGAGGGCATCTCCATTACAATGGTCAATTTACTATTCCAATGCTAAATTTTTACATTTAAGTTAGAAAACCACTCTTCAATACAATATTTTTTTTTCTATTACTTTTGATGTTTATGTTATTCTTAATGATAAATTCAACACCACACATAACACATGCTAAATTTTAGTATGCGATTACTATTAGTTGATGTATAGAATTTTTCATTTAATCATTACATTATTATTTTTCTAATTATTTCGAAATTAAAAGTTTATTTTTACAATTTTAAAGTTTAATAATTATGATCAAAATGAGATATAACATTTAAAATTACATTATGTACAGCAAATGAATAAATGAAACATAACATATATTATGTTATTTTTGCACTTTTATATCAAATATAGCGTAAATATTTGCATTAGGGATGATCTAAATCCGAGCATGGCTTGATTTTGAACTTGATTCGTCCATCGAGGCAAACAATTTCAACCCATCCCGCTTCAAAGGTCTAAAACGTGGAAAGAAGAAAGAAATCAAAAGAAACATTCTTGTGCTAATTAGACAGTTCTGGAAAGAACTAGACACTACACCATGTCAGCAAAAACCACACCATAACAGTGCATACATATGAGAATACCAGTGCATGTTAGTGCAACTTTTTCCATTAATATATAGTTAGAAATGAATGATTTAGCGCGATTAGTTAAATAAATACATATTTTAACATTATCTTCTAGTCAAAATGTCACATTTGGCATCGATTATCTATAAATTTTCTTCAATTAGTGTTGAAGGCCACTTATACTTGTAAGTTGTAAGAATTAGATGATTACATAAGACAAAAACAAAAAACAAACAAAAAAAAATGCCCCGTCACATGAAATTTGCAAAATATCAATTATAATCTTTTAATTTAACTTTATCTAGGAAAATTTGCAAAATATCAATAATAATCAGACGTTATTGGCTGAAGCTTCTGCAGCTGTACTGGCTCTTAACAAAGCTGTATCTAGGAAAATGCCTTACTGCATCTTCGAAGGTGACAATCAGACGGTTATTGACTGCCTCAGAGGAATTATCCAGCGACCATGGGAGATCTCCAATGCTTTTGGTTTTGCCAACTCTCTAAAACCTTCCTTAGAGTACGTTGTTTTTACTAAAGTTTACGGCACATAACTTGGCTAAATGGTGCCTTGCTTGTAACGTTAATTGGGGACGTGTCTCTTGACTTGATTCTCTCAGTTTAGTTCATTAATTTGAGTTTTTAATTCGAATTAAAACGTAATTTTATGTAAAAACTTTTTACTATAGTAAAAAAATTTAATGTGACTATTTTTTAGAGATTTTTACTATAACAAAACTCAAATCGGTAAAATAAATATAATCTTAAATGTTCTAGAGTGATCGCTCTAATTTAGAGTCAAGTCCCCATTAAACAAGAAAGGTAGGCCCCACTGGTAAGTCTGTGTGAGTCTCACCTCTTGTGTTTTTGAGAATTTGTCCCTATTGTAATAAAAAAAGATATTTTTTTCGGTACGTCAACATACTAGAAGGTTAAATTTTTTATCCGTTAGATTTACATAAAATCACGTAAAAATAAAAAAAAATAAATAAATTTAACAGTTAAAAAAATATGACCTACCGATACGTCAGGCGTACTATAAAATCTCTTTTAAAAAAAAACATTTTTCTTTGTTTAATGAAAGACATATTCACAATTTAAAATTATGGTCAAGCATGAAAACGTAATCTTAATTATAAACAATTTTTTGTTTCTAAACAATCATAATCCTTTTTTATGCAATCTTATTGTTTTTTCTTTTATTTTATTTTGTTAACGTAATTGCATTTAATGATGACAGAGGGAACCTAGGTAGGTGGGACCAAATATGATTGATCGATGGGAAGATCAATTCTGTGTATATTTTCTCGTTAATTAATCGTGCCACCGCATCATTTTTATAGTCATTTTCAATTTTGTTTTTCTTTTCTTTTTTTTTCGAAGACGATCAAATAACGATTGGGTTTACTGCGCGTGAAATAAATCAGGCGTTGTCCTGATAGTTTTTTAAGTTTTTTTTTTTTTATTTAAGTTGACAGGTTGTCTTAATACAAATTGCCCGTTCCAAAAAAAAATATAAATTGTAAACTTTTGAGGTTCTTGGTGATGTATAAAATATTTAATTTATAAATTCAGAATTATAATTATAATTTTTTAAATTTAAATTTTTTATAAAAAAAATATTATAAAAAATTAAAAATAAATCCTTAAACAAACATCTCATTAATATTTTATTTATTTTATGTTTTGTCTCTCTTGAGGCTACAACCTACGAGTATATAAATTAGACCACGAATTTGCAAGGTGTACGAATTGACCTATAATTGGCTGGCTAAGTCATACCGCGTTGGGTGGGAAATAAACCCAGCTGGTCAAATTTTGGGTCCAACACCAATGAAAATATATATATATATATATATATATATATATTTCTCTTATTGTTTCGCTGAATATCATATTCAACCTGTAAACAAATTAAAAAAAAAAGAATAGAAATACACTACTTTGCAATGTTATACGAAACGAATTATAAATAATTCGATATTTTAAAAACTGCTAACAACCTTCTAGTAATGTCAAACATGTGGACATACTTTTGTTTTTGGCCTCTGTTAGCCAAGTAACTGACTAACTGTCATTAACGCTTTTTTTCTATTTTTTGTATAACTTTTTATTTTGGATAAATTTAATATGACAAGTTTGTTTTGAGTGGTGTCTAACTAATTATATTATATTATGTCATTTAATGTTTTGTTTTTAATAGACATTATTAGTAGATATCATTTAAAGAACTTAAACATTAAAGTATGAAATTAAAAAAGAAACATTTAAAAAATTTTAAAATGACACAATATAATATTATTTTGATTTAGATACTATTTAAAACATTTTGTGCGTTTAGTTTGTGAATTCGTATCATGATTCGAATTATGATTTGTAGTTCATTATAATATTTTCTCTCATAAAAAAATACACGTAAATTAAAAATAATTTTGAATCATAATTCTAAATTCATAAACCAAACGTCCACTAAAATTGAATGAAATCCATATTGTCTCAATTTGTATAAATTTATATATGTGAACGCATTCCAAAGAAGAGAGAATTGTCAAAATCTCGTCGACTCCATAAAATATAAGTTTGTGTTAGTTCTATCTAATTAAGCAACACTCTCTAATTTCAAGCCAACAAATAAAAAATAAAAATAAAAATAAATAAAAAACTCTCGTTTGATGTTGATAGTATTTGATAATATGAGCTTTCTTTGTATTATATTCGTAGAGGCTTCAAAAATAAGATATATCAAGAACTTGCGTCAAAATTCAATAGAGCATAGCTTCGTCTACTTTCACTTCGAAATGCAGTTTGGAATCAATCCCATTAACTTACCAAATAGTTACCTAACTGTACTGGCCGCAACTGATGGACGATGTCGTCTAAATTAGAATTTCTTGTTGTCTAGCTTGGTTTAAATTTTTATTTCGTGACGTTTTTCCTTCCTTAAATGTGGACATTGCAAGACGTTTCGTTTTTACTCAATAGTCTCTTGTACTATGAGCTAGTTTGGTAAACTAGTTAATGAGACGTTTGGTTCATAAATTTAAAATTATGATTTTTAAAATTTAAATTTTTTTAAGAGAAAAACACTGTAAAAAATCAATAACCATAATTTAGAGTTAAAGACGAACTCTTGAAACAAACATCTTAGAAGTGTTTTGAATCGAAGAGTTGATTCAAACTAGTGTCTAGTAAAACTTAAATTTAGGTTAAAACTTTAAACCATTGAATTGATGTTTTAAATGCCAAAAAAAAAAAAGACCTCCTATAAATATGACTTTACACCGTTTTGTTTAGTGGTTTGAACTCAAACTTGAACCATTTTTTTTAACTTTTTATTTCAAATTTAAAAAAAGAGAAAAAAGTAGATGTTGGTCATGATTCTATGTAAGTCCATTAATTATGTCATTTTAAATAATTGAGTGTCATCATAATTTTTTATATTATCTTATCAATTGAATGACAATTATTTATGTTTGACAATTTACCATCTTAAATGGTATTTTTAATTTTTTTTAAAAAAATTTAAACGACCACATTTCTAACCTGTTTACCAAATGGTTCGTAAGTTTTTTTTATATTAAAAAAAAAGAGATATCATTGCTGCTGCCAGTTATCATTATTCGTTTTTTACTCGATTAGATGTTGAATATAAATATCTATGTATAGTACTATGTTGGATCGAGTGTCGTACTCATTAGGTCCTCAAAGTTAATTAATATGTGAATTTATAAAAGTTAGTTAAAGCAGTAATAAATATCAACGGTGATATATAGTAAATACGGCGATTAATTTTCCCATTGTATAAGATTTCATTATCGAAGAGAAACGAAGCTGGTATCTAAAAAACAATTTGCTGGTAGTCCCTTGATTCAATCCACTGCTTGCACGAAAGTCAGCAAGAGTTAACAATTACCATTATTATCGCAAAACACAATCATGACGTACGTTAATAATATAACAGTGATGTAATTAATAATGTAAATATACGATACGAGACGTAAGTTATAATTCTATACATACCATTTTTCATTTCAAAAGCAACTGAAATAGACTAGCTAAAAAAATGAAAAAAAAATCAAACTACTAGAGTTAACAATTCGTTTAGTAAAAAAATTCGAATCATGATTTAAATTATAAATTTATAATTTATTATAATATTTTATTTCATAAAAAAATATATATAAATTAAAAATAATTTTTAATTATAATTTTAAATATATGAATTAATTGAGAATAGTTAAATAGTAGAGTTGTGAAACTGTGCGTGGTTTATGATGAAAAAGTCACTGATTAGAACAGAGTTGTGCTGTAAATTGTTATTATGATGGGGGACAACTTGCTTACCAACGTGTCAAACATTTGCTGTTTTGTGTATAGAGTGGGGATAAAGTACTCGACTCTTGTAAAGAAAATCAATCGCTTGTGCAAAACGTTTTTTGAGATAATTAATTCAATTATAGAGTCAATCTACCAAATGAAAAAAATTAAAGGGTTTGTTCGATTTGAGTTTTATTATATTTAAAAATTTTTAAAAATAATTATATTAATTTTTTTACATAAAATTATATTTTAATTCGAAACAGTGAATTAAATAAGTCTTAAATAAGATGATAAATAATTAAAATAAATATTCCGTTCATTTCGCTGATTTGAGTTTAAAATTCGAGTTTTGCTACAGTAAAAAGCTATCACAAACAATCGCATCTAACTTTTTTGCTACAGTAAAAAATTCTCATATAAAATCAGATATCAACTCGAATTAAAAACTCGAATCAACGAACTGAACGGAATTACACAAATGAATGATATGTTATTATACTCGAATGAGAGTGTGACTCATAAGGATGATTGATTTATTTAAATTTAAATTAGTTTGTATTTACTTATTTATTTTTAATATTTAGATATTAGATTAGTAGTTGTATTTTATTTAGAGTTTGAATTATTAGTTATTAGGAGGTAAGTCTTAGTTTAAATTAGTGAGTTAGATATATAGGATTATGTTTACTCTTGTATGTATATTACATTCTCATTAATAAAAAAAAGTTGTACCATTGTGCTTTAAAGTCTAAATAGGTTTGGGGCGGAATAGCCTTTTCATCAACTAATCCCACGAAAATATATTTAAGTTTATGGAAATACAGCCGGTTTCTGTATCATGTTGATTTTTACGTTTGCGTCTCCTTACCCAATTAATTATTATCAATATACAAAAATATATAAAAACTACACCTATAATACTTTGAGTTAATGATAAAAGAAAACATCATACTTAAAATTATTTATTTAATAAATATTATGCGTAATATATTATTTAATTTTTAATAAATATGATATAAAATAGGATGGATAATCGGGTAATACGACTGAGAATTTTCTAAACCCATATCTATTATGTAACACGACACAGATTAAAATTATTAGATCGGGTTTAGCCACCCATTAAAAACGTGTTTCCTGTAGATGATAAGCAGTAGATTATGATTGTAGTAGCAAAGGTAGAAATTTTTATTTCAATAAAGACGCAATGAAATAAGTTACAAATATTTTTATTAAATGTAGATGCAGTTACGTAGTTATGTAGTTATATACTTAAATTATTCAGTTAGATACATTATAGTTTATTTTCTTGTAAAGGAAAAAATCAGAAATACCACTCTAGGTGATAAAATTTATTATTTATATCACTCCATTAAAATCAACAATTGTCATTTAATTAATAAAAAAGAAAATAAAATGCCACAATGATATTTAATTATTTAAAATGACATAAATAATAAGTTTAGATAAAATCATGTACTTTTCTCTTCTTATAAAGTGAGAACATAAATGAAATTTTATAAAATATTTAAAAATAAAGACTGGATATTTAAAATTTGAGTAAGAATGTCTACATAGATATTCAATAGATTGTAAAATTATGACGCTCAGTAAAAGATTTCTTAAAAGAAAAATACACGAGATTGTGACATGAATAAGAGAAAGATTGACATGCGACTTTTTTATTTTTATTTTTATAAATAGTATATGATTCAGTGATATGTCCAAGAAAGAATACATAATTCATAACATTTATCTATAGAGAGAGATTTGAAGACTTATCAGAAGATTTTAAAGGCGTATCAAATACTAATACGTGACATCTTAACATGTTGAGTTACACAAATAAGCTATATGGAAGAACTTATGAAGGGATAAATAATGAGGGGCCTTGATAGGTTGAGCTATACACTTCTAGGGCTTTCGGTATCAACACTTATTTGTAATTAATGTTCATGGAAACATACATAAAATTGTTATTATGTTAAAAATAGGGGAAAAATATCTATATTCTAAATAGTAGAAAGATATTTATTGTTGATTATATGTGTTTTAATAACCACTAAATTATAATATTATATTAGTTTTTCTTGATGACAAAATTTATTACATATTAAATATTGAGCCCGTTTAGTTCGTTGATTCGAGTTTTTAATTCGAGTTGAGATGTAATTTTATGTGAGAGCTTTTTACTATAGCAAAAAAGTTAAATGTGATTGTTTGTGAGAACTTTTTACTGTAACAAAACTCAAATTCTAAATTCGAATCAGCGAAATAAACAGAACCGTAATTACAATGATACTACACCGTGCCACTAATATAACAAAGGACTACTTAGATTAGAAAAGTTAGATGCTAATTAGATGGATGGTTGATTTTGACTATCCATTTCAAATTAATGGCTGGATTTTATTTAAATAAATAATCCGATTTCTTTTAGATAAGTTGTATTTTTTTTTTTTTACGATAACCAATCACCGATAGACAATTTTCTTAATTTTACAAAACTTCAGCTATTTATTAAAAAAGGGATACCACATGCCGTGTATATTATCATAGGAGGATATCAACATTATCTATTACAAATTACATCCTTGATCTCATAAAAAATTGCATTCCTTTAATAAATAAATAAAAACCTGGTAGATAATTTTAGTCCGTTCATTTCACCAATTTGAGTTTAGAATTTAAATTTTACTATAATAAAAAAACTCTAAAAAACAATCACATATAACTTTTTTATTACAATAAAAAGTTTTCACATAAAATTACATTTCAATTCGAATTAAAAATTTAAATTAACAAATTAAATGGGTTTTAAATTTTCTTTTGAACCCTACAATTAAAATGAAACTCTACGTTTATAAATAACGAGAATTTTTCTGATAGTTTTTTAAAAAATAGACTATCAATAATCAACTATTTTTTAGCTATAAGATATGCACTAAAATTTATTTATTATATATATATATTTTAATTTAATATAATTTTAATTAAATTTAACAGTCTAAAATGTGAACTACCTGTAGACCATCATACAGGAAAAAGGTCCCAAATTGTAGGATGAAAATTCTATTTTTCGTAAATAATTATGCAGAAGTTATTATTTTACACGATCACCACAGGCCGCTTCACGTCTTAAACTACCATGCAATCAGGCCCTCAAATCCTCAACACGTTTACGAAAAAAAAAAAAAAACGATCATCTCCCAAAGCTTACCGATCCGTACAGAGTAACCACCGTCCGATCTCAACGCTGCACGGAACCCACGTGAGTTTGCACGGTGATCAGCTGATCCAACGGTTATTCAAATGACAACAAAGATATCCGCACGCACTGAAAATCAGAAGCAAGAAAGAAAGAGAGAGAACAAAATCCACTACAACAGCGTTCCACCTGTTACCTTAGGACACTGCTTTAAAGTGTTGTACGTATAGGACGTAAGTAAGAAAGGGTACAAGTAGATGAATAGTGTATTTGTGTATGTATATAATTTTTTTGAATGGACGTATTTGTATTTATAAAACTTCAGTATATACGTATACAAGCGGAAACGAAGCAGAGAAAATTAAAAGGTGGTCCCCACAAAGATCCCCTCAAAGGGAGGGCCAAAGCCTCCTGAGGGCAAAACTGGAAATAAAAGAAAAGAGAAGGGTAATTTGGGGATAAGAAATTGTAACGGCGTAGACGTAGAACGAAAACTCCCTGCTCTTATGTAGCGAAGGCAAAAAGCTGAAAGAGAAGAGCTACGCTCGCATATAAACCTATTCTCTCTCTCTCTCTCTTCTCTTTCTCTCTCTAGAAAAAACACAGACAAGCTCTTCTTCGTCGGAGCAAAGACGATTTTTCTGATCTCTCTCTCTAAGAGACGGCGAAGAGGAGAATCTTGAGAGAGAAAGCTGCTCTGGCGATACATCGTTATATGCGTGAGAGAAGCTTCGTTCATCGGCGAAAATGGCGACGGCACCGGTCAAGTCTCCGCTCCACAACTTCCCTCTGCCGTTCCTGAAGTGGGGAGGAGGCAAGAACCACGCGAGCGGGAGCCAACGTTGCCGCCGGACAATCTCCGCCGACAGCTCGCCCGTCGCGGACCACTGCGACGCGGCCGAGCAGGAGCGGAACGAGTCGTCGGAGGCGGAACCAAGCCGCTTTCACCGAGTCGGATCCCGGACTGTCCGCAACCGATTCGCTGCGCCGTTCGCGTCGTGCTCTCTGGTCTCGGAGAAGAAAGAGAGCGATGAGGTCGCCGCCGGGGAGGGAAAGGAAGGCGATGATCGGGAAGTGGAGGCGGCGGCGGGGGAGGAGGAGATGATGGTGCAGAAGCCGTGGAATTTGAGGCCGAGGAAGGCGCTGTTCTCGAAGGCGGCTACGAATGGTGCGAAGAGCGGGGAATTGCTGGAACAGGAGAACGCGGTCGCCGGCGGCGGCCATCAGAGTGAGAATCTGAACCAGCAGCCGCCGAAATCGATGAGGCTGCGAGGGTTATCGGAGTCGCAGCAGAGCTCGGAGAAGAAGGAGAAGAGGAAGTTCTGGATCGCTCTCTCGAGGGAGGAGATTGAGGAGGACATCTTCGTCATGACTGGGTCCAGGCCCGCTCGGAGGCCCAGGAAGCGGCCCAAGAACGTTCAGAAACAGCTCGACGTAAACGCCTTCTCCATTTTCTTATCTTGTAGTACCTGAACTAACAAGTTTTTTTTTGTTTTTGTTTTAATATTACTGTTCTCTATTTTATTTTTTGTGTCTTTGGATTTCAGGCCGTTTTTCCTGGATTGTGGTTGGTGGGGATTACAGCCGATGCTTACCGGATCGTTGATGCTCCGGCTAAGGTTTGTACCGCTTCTGTTTGTATTCTTGTGTTTCCCATAATTAATCATTTAATTATAGAAGTTCTTTTGCTAATAAAGCTTTGTTTTTGTTTTTATCTTTGGCAGAGATAGACGAGATTTTAGTCAATTGTGACTCTTGAAGCTTTGTAAAGGGTGAATGACAATGTGTTGCGCCTGTGGCATTGAGACCTCAAGTGAGGTATAATGCGCTGAATTTTTGTAAAAAGAGGATATGATGTTACGTATAGAAGGGAGAAAAAAATATGTTAGAAGGAAATAAAACATGATTTCCTCCTTGTTTTTATTGTGCCTTCTTTTACAAATTTTTGTATTGCATTTGCGCATATGGGGTATGATGTTCACGGGCAGAAGAGCTCTTTAGTTGTTGTTTATTATTAAGTAGTTTTTAAGATGTAAACAGGAATGAATATAGATGAATGGTATAGCGTGAAGTTTTTAAGCATTTTATTTTGTTTCTACCAGCTATTGATGCTGTTGTGATTATGGGAGTTCTATCTTGTTTATTTGAAGTAATCCTGATTGTTTGATTATTTTCTACAATGTTTGACAGGCTTCCCTACATCGGGGGGCAGAGTAGCATAATTTGCAAATCCTTATGGCTTATTTGATACAGGATTAAAACACTGATTGCTTCATTGTTCTGGAAGAGCTGTCTTCTTCATTCAGTTGGGCTTCAGTCGAGATGAACCCATGATGAGGTTGAGATGATATATTGGATGAATGTCTTTCTTGTTTAGACGTATTTTCATATCACTTATTGATACTCTTAAACATTCTTTGTTGTGTAAACTAATCAAATTAACTGTCAGCTAGTGTTTGACTTGAAGAATATTATTAGTTAACAATGGGCAAGTCACCAAATGAGTTTTTTACACATATGGGTATGTTTCAGTAATTGGGTAAATTTTTCGTCTCTGTTTAGACGGAAGAAATTTAGGCATTAGGTACTTTGCTAGTGGTCATTAGACTCATTACATGTGATGATTCTTCAAAATGGTGATGACACCTAGTACCAGTGGTAAGTTCAGCTTTCAATTCCTTGTTAATTTGGGTGAAAAGAAATCTGTTAAGTTTTGCTTTGTGCCAAGGATCTTTCTAGGATCTCAAAAGCAATAAGATATTTTGAAGATTGCACTTCTAGATGCCCAAGACTGGTTGACCTAGTGGCACCAGGGGGTTCTGGTGAGATGGGATTTGGGGGGGTTGTGGGTTCGATCCCGTGTTGTGTCAAAAAAGATACACTTATAGATGCCAGGTAATCTCACACGCAGCCTGGTACTTGTGGTAACATAAGGTTGGTTCGAAGATTCTTGTGAAGTAGGTATCATCTCTTTAAGAAGAATAAACAGCTTTCTAAGGAAAATATGTATTTACTGAACTGATGACATTATTAGTTTGCAATTTAGTATTAGTCAGAAAATGTGAAGAAATTGTAAAACATTTTAACGGGAATGGGTAACAACTGAGGTAGATCTACTGAAAAAGGCAAGAATCAGAAGAATTCTTTGTTGATGCAGTTACTTTATGTTGACCTGTATGAATTTAAAGTTAATGGAGTGCAGATAAACAAGGTCTTCCAATGCTTATGGCTTCATCATTCCAAATTTAAGACTTAAAGAGACGAGTGTTTTTTGTTATGTAAATAGAGTATTTTAGGTGGTGTTTGTCTTTGTTAACTTTATAAGTTAGGCTGGTGATTGAAGTCGATTGTCATTTACATTATTTTAAGTTCCTTTTCCTTTGTTTGTTACCAAGAAAAGTCAAGAAGATTCTGTATTCGGTATCCGCCATAGGTAAAGATGGTTCAGGTGTCTTTTGGTAGCCGATATACCATTCCTAGTGTAGTCAAGGTTTGTGGAAATTTTCTGTTTTTTGAGGACCTAGTTATAATGTTTCTTATCTTGATAAATAAACTAGTAATCATTTCCCTTCTCCTTTGCAATCAGGATGGAAAGGAAACGAGCTGGCCCTGATGTGTATCATGAAGGTAGTACCAAAAATTTGCTGACAAATATAGGTTCCACGTCAAAGCAAATTGATTAATCCTTTAGTGAGTTTTTCATATATTTTCTCTTATACTGTTCTTGATTCATTTCTGGAGAGTCAGGTTTTTGTGGATAGTTGAGTTATAATACAGCTATGAAATATACTAATTGTGCCTTTAGGAAGTTGACACAAAAATGAGAATCTACATCGACATTGCACATGCTGGATAGAGGAAGATGTGTTCTTATACAGAATGGAGAAAATAGCAAAGAACAGTAGCTTCGTATCACATTTGAGAGCTTCTACAACCTTGGGTAAAATTAAGCTTGTTTTTCTTTCCTCTTTGATTCTGTCTTTTTTCATTTTTACCTGTTTCTTGGGAGTGGAATTGGTTCACTATTTCCTTGCGCCGCGCCCTTTTTTTAAATCTAAAATTCCTTGCCCATTGTGTTTTTTCTTTTTTTTTTTTTTGGCGGCACTATATAAAATATTTGAGATATTTTATTATTAAACTAAGACGGTTTTATATCATAAATACCAAGTATGGGAGCAATTGAAATTCTTGAGAAATTGTAGAAGTACAAATTAAAATTCCATAATTTGACTGGGGCGCACGTGCTTTCAAGATGTTTGGTTCAGGAATTCGAATTATGTGTATTTTTTGTGAGAGAAATTACTGTAGCGAATCACGAATCATGATTCGAATCGGGGGACGAATCCCCCAACCAAACATCCCCTAAATAAATAAATAAATAAAAATCAAAAGACAAGACCCATATACTTTGCTTGGCTTAGAATTTAAAATTTTTAAGTGGACGTTTGGTTTATAAATTCAAAATTATTTTTAATTTACGTGTATTTTTTGTAAGTGAAAATATTGTAGTGAATTACGAATTATGATTTAAATTATGACATAAATACAATTAAACGCACCCAGCAAAGATTATCTTATTCTGGATGGATTTAATTTTTACTTATTTTTTATTAATATTATTTTTAATTAAATAATTATATTAGTTAAAAAGATATTAATTAAGAGTAATAGATAAAAATTTAAAATGTTTAAAGAATAAGTTAAACTAGTTTCGTATTTATTTATTTTTTTATTTGAGCTTTGTACATAGTTCAAGCCCAAAGAAAAGAAATCAAAGTAAATGGTCGTATATGTATTGTGTGTGTGTACAAGAATTTGGTTTACAGCCAAAAAAAAAAAGAAAAAAAAAAAGAAATGACTGAAGAATAACACGGTGGATAGACGAGCACCAAAAATATGTGGCTTCAATTTAAAACTTATATTTCGTTGGCTTCGCGAATTTAAATTTTTAATTTGAGTTGATATGTGACATTTTTTAAGAGTTTTTAACTATAGAAAAAAAGTTAGATGTAATATTTTTTGTGAGTTTTTTATTGTAGAAATTTAAAACTAAAAACTTAAATTGGTAAAATGAACGAGGCATTAGAATTATTATCGCTGGTGTCCTTAGACTTTGAGTTTATTATCAATGGTGTCTTTAGACTTTGGGATTATTCTCAATTTAACTCTTAAAATTTTTAAAATTCTTATTTTGTCTTTTAAATTTTAGATTAGTACTATTTAAGCTCTTTTGTAAAAAAATTTGTTAAAATCAGATCGGAAATAAGTGTAATCATGTGTTTTTTATCTGTTTGTTTTTAACATATATTAAGACAAAAAGACTATATGATTGTATTGCTCATAACTTTTTTTTATCTGTTTTTTAACTTCCAACATAAGGGATTACTTGAAAAAAGTTGAAAACTTAAGGGGTAAAGTGATAATTTTAAAAGTTTAGAGGACAAATTGAGAGCTCGTTTAATTCGTTGATTCGAGTTTTTAATTCGAGTTTAAATGTGATTTTATGTGAGAGCTTTTTATTGTAGTAAAACTTAAATTTTAAACTCGAATCGGTGAAATGAACAGGATTTCAGAATGACTTTAAAATTCAATGGCACTTGTGATAATAATTCTAGAACTTAATTAAAAAATGCTTATTTTGGCCAAGGTCAAGTTATGTTTGATTACTCTTTGGGAAACTTACAAAGATACAGGCGTCAACAAATCATTGGTGTAAAACTGTGATATGATTTATTTTTGGAGCATTGTACTACGGGTATGTTTGATATATTGATTTTTTATGGGTTTAAATTTATGGTTTTAATTCTGTTACATTATTTTTCTTTTACAAAAAATTTAAAGTTCAAAAGATAATCAATACCACTAATTTGAAACTTAATTTAAACTCATATATCAAACATGTTTTTCAATTTTTTTTTGTTTTTGTTTTTGTTTTTGTATAATTCAAACTTCTCATTTCAAATCATAAAAGTTTAAATACTGCAGTTTTGAACTTCTTTATCAAACATGCCATTTTCAGCCTTTTTAGAATTGGTACAGCAGATTAGTATATTTATTTATTTATTGTGTGTCGGATTAGTTAATTTAACATTCATTGTGTTTGCAAATAAAAAAAAATAGAAATGAATAATTGGGAAGTTGGTTTCTTAAATCGCATTATGTCGCTTTATGCTTTATACTTTCATGGTAAAGTTTTGATCTTTGAAGATTTTCTTTCATCCAATTGGGACAGGAATAAAAAGAAAACTATTTATCACGTCGTTAGCTATCCAATTGGAAGAAAGTTGTATTTAACTGAATTTTGTTAATTGTGGAGACCCTCGATTCTTTTTATGGAAAAACTGAATTACAGATTAGCAAAAAATCCAACTTTGACGGGTAAACCTAAGGGAAAAATTACAGAAACTAATTAGCAAACCGCAGGGTTAGCATACTGCATTTTATATTATGGTCTTGGAAGTAATTTTTTCAACTTTTAAATTCTAGTTTTAGGTACATAAAATTAAGGGTGAATTCTGGTGTCATTTTTCACATTTATGTCAACATGAATAAGTGACTCGGGAAATTACACACTTTATATTTTATATTGATTATTCCGTCAATAGTGCAATTCTTTTTTTTATCAAATTATCAATAGTAATTTTGCAAAATATATATATATATTTGTAGACAGACATATACATACATATAGGGAATTGAACTCTTCCAAACGATGACGTTTAGACTAGAATAAAACGACAACGTTTGATGTGAGAAAGTAAAACAAAACCGCAAGCAATGAAGAGAGTGGAAAGAAAGAAGTTCAAAGCGATGGGTTTAAGTGAATCAAAAGAGCCAAGAAGGTCAATGCAAAGGTTTTAAGTGAATTGAAAGATCTAAACTAGAATGGTTAGAATCGTTTAATCGAACAGTCTGAAAAAAAAAAAAAAAAAGTCGAGGTCCTAATGGTCAAACTAGACTGAAGAGGAACTTCCTCTCTGAACCAAAAGCCTATAAATAGAGGATGAAACAAAATAAGTAGGGATATTCAATTGTTTCTTGAGAGAGCAATCCAAAAACCCAATTGTGTTTCCATTAGAATTCAGTCTTTAAGAGTATTTGAAAATTGTGTTTCCATTATAATTCAGTCTTTGTATTTGAAAATGAAGTTTTGCAGTTGAATTGGGGCTAGAAGCAGAAAAACTCACCAAAAATACAGATACACACACACACACACACACACATGTATGTATCTATGTATTATCAAACCGACTAAAATCTCTAGTGGAAATTTTGCTTGGTGGCTTGAAAAGAGTTGATTCATAGAAAAAGGTAAGCAAGTGACCAATACAAACAGTGACGAATCGCAAGGCTCAAAGCTCAGTACATTACAGAGAGGGACGCGAGCTAGAACAGGAATTCGAAAGAAAATAATCTTCTTGACATAATGAAAAATAACCTAGTGGATGGGGGAACTTGGCACACATATTCAGAGGGTTTTTTTTTTTTTTGGGTGCTCGAGTGAAAGAGATTATTACAGAATATTATTAAATAAAAATCAGTTTGTCACTCTTTAGTTCGCTGATTTGAATTTTTAATTCGAGTTCAAATGTGATTTTATGTGAAACTTTTTACTGTAACAAAAAAAAAGAAAAAAAAGTGATTGTTTGTGAGAGTTTTTTACTGTAGCAAAACTCAAATTCTAAACTTAAATTAGCGAAATGAACGGACTTAAAACTCCAAATCAATTGTTTTTAGTTAAATGACGTGAAACCCGCAACTTATTTTTCAGTAGTTTTTTTATTATTCTTTTTTTTTTTCCTATCATGACATAAACTTTGATGAAGAAAAACCAAAACTTCCTTCAGCATGCTAACATCAATCTCCCATCCCACTAAAAAAAAAAAAATCACGTCTTTTTTGCAAAGAGACAAACTCCATACTCCATGGCTTAATTCTCACACGACTCATCCAAGGGAAGAGTAGATTGGAGGAAAGCAAACACACACACACACACACACACAAAGGAGAGAGATCGAATCAAAAGTACCATTGAACATCGTCTTTGCCGATGCAGAAGAGAGTCAAACCACCAGTTACTTGTATTTTTGTCAAAATTTAGTGTCGCAATAATCCGGAAAATGAAAGCTCCTAAACACTCCT
>JACAGA010000012.1:13967249-14007132 GCA_029231665.1 Morus indica | reverse complement strand
CCTAAATTTGAGTGAAATCCACCAATCTCACTCTCATTCTAGAATAAAAATGAATAAGTAAATATATAATTGACTCTTATTTTCTACTCACATTCTTCAATCCTCATAAATAAACATGCCATGGAAGTTGATTATTCAGGTTAGTGCTAATGCAAGCTCCTCATTGTCAAAGGAAAAGTCCCATCCTAGCATTGCTTTGCGTAACATTTGCCACTCCAAATGGATTTTAGCTATAAATATGCTGTCATCGGATATTACGCTATACTGAGATTTCTTTGATTGGTTTTAATTATTAATTAAAACCTTTTAATTATGTAACACTAGAAATAAGAAATGGACAATACAAAATTTGAGATTTGCATGTCATAATTATCACAATTAAATAGGGAGAGAGAGGAAAATATATTAAGATTTGAGATGAATTAAAATTAATAAACTAATAGTTTACATAAGTTAATAAATAAGCTAAATTACTATTTTCATTCAAAACTTGTCTAATTATGAATCATAACTTAATAAGTTATTATCTATAATTATCTATAACTTAATAAATTTATCTATAACTTATCTAGTTATGAATTATAACTTAATAAATTTTAATCTATTAATTTTTATAATTAAAAATTAACCTATATACATTTTTAAATTTTTTATATTAATTTATTTTCTACTATTTCTCCAATTAAATAGTCTCTACCATCTATCAGACTATGGGTCTTACGAGTCCATACAAGGGCCTACACCAAGATATGGATTATGGATACGACTCTCGCCACTATCTAAAAAGTAAAAGCCAATTTTATTTTTTATTTTTTATTTTTTGCTCGTAACCTAAAAGCACAACTTTGAAGTTATCAATGTTAGTGTATTTTTCTTGCCGGAATAAGTATTGGGACAAAAATATTTTCAGAAATGATTTTAAAAAGTATATTTATATTATGATTTGAGTTTATGGATAAAAATTTTATGAGAAAATAATTATAACAGAATTATAATTTGAGATTTCATTTATTTTATCAATTTAAATTTAAAATTTAAATTTTATTACAGTAAAAAAATTTTAAAAATAATCACATTTAATTTTTTTATTATAATAAAAAAATTTTATAAAAAATTACATCTCAATTTAAATTAAAAATTTAAATTAATAAATTAATAGACCATGAGTTTGAGTCTACCTGCTCAGCAAGGCTGCTTTTGCAGCAGAAACAGGAACACAATCAAAAGTCCAATAGCTACTCAATGGTACTGATTGTATATTATTGATGTCTGAAAATGGACTTATTGTTACCCGAAAGTATCTACATTGCAGTTAGGATATATTTATATGTCCAACGCGTAGCTAGTAGCTACTGGGTTTGTACAGATCTGATGTGTTTAAATCTAAGGCCCAAAGTGAGCTGCACATTCCTGTCGGTCGATATGCATATGGGCCTTACAATATGCGTACATGAAGCTTCGCGGAACCGTAGCTACTCACTATATGCTAATAAAGAATGTTTGTATTCAGCTATAATTATTTACATCGGCAGTTAAAGCACGAAATTTGAATCCATCAAAGAGTAATTAATATTAAACCGATAATCTAAAAATAGTCTCAAGTGTTAAGAGATAATGGTCCAACGGATTTGAAGATAACAACCTGCAACAATACTTCCTAGTTTCTAGGAACAGTTTTGCTGATTATCTTCTGTTGTGTAGTCTGTTGTAACTAGTTTCTACTTTCATGTTTTCAGTTGATAGCTACTAATTATATATATATATATATGTATATATATGTACACTTGTAAATGTTGTTCAACTCTATTATGGTATCAGAACTTTCTCTCTAACGAGCTATTCTCCTAGTTTTTTTTTTTTTTTTTTTTTTTTTTTTTTTTTCTTGCAATGGCTTTTGCTGATAGCAATCTTAATTCTTCTCAGCCAAATCCAATTGTTGCCACTCAATTACCCCTCAAATTGAATACTCTAAACTATATCTCTTGGAAAAGCCCAATTTTACTCTCTTTTTTGGTCTAGATCTCTTAGGCTGCCTAGATGGTTCTCATCCTTGTTCACCTGATACTACAACCGTAAATGGTGAAAATACTCCCAACCTCGCTCACATTTTTTTGGCTTAAGCAGGATCACCTTATACTGCATGCAATCTTAGCTTCTTTATCTGAATTTGTCATTCCTCTTGTTTCCTCTGCTAGGTCCAGACATCTTATCTACCAGTAAATTTTTTGTTGTTGTTTCATTATCCAAAACTATCATGTGTAGCTATGGATCACAAAATCAACTTGTGTAGTATTACACTATTAGTTGATATAAAAAAAGAAAACTCATTTTGTATACAAAATGAGGACCGTTAATACCATCTCATCTCTCATCCACTTTGACATTTTGAAAATTCCGGAGCTCATCAATTGAGTGGAAAAGACCTAACAAGAGTCTCAAAGTGGGGTCGTAGAGTATCGAACCTTAAACGCTTCGATTCTTACCATAACACCATCCAATTGATGGTAACTTATGTTGTATGAAGTAAATTTGTTTTTTTCGAAGCTTAAATAACGGCAACACTTCCAAAAGAAGACACCCAAACTGCTCAAATAAGTTCTATACATTCTGTATTAAACTATGAATACCACTCACGAAATCTCCAACTTCCCTATATCCTAGCTTACACGAAGTGTTCCTTAATTATGACTTATTTTATAGTCTTTGGACATTTTTTCCAATAAATTCTTCCTCCTGTGAAGTGTTTCTTAAAAAAATAAAAATAATAATAAAAAAAGAAACAAGAATTTGTTATTTGTATTTAGATATGGGAAATAGTAGAAAATAGGCCAATATGAAAAGCTTAAGAAAGTATATAGGCTAATTTTTAGTTATAGAAATTAATAGGCAATAACTTATCAAGTTATGGTTCATAACCAGATAAGTTATGGACAAACTTATCAAGTTATGGTTCATAACCGAACAAGTTATGGATAATTATGAATAATAACTTGTCAAGTTATGGTTCATAACCAGACAAGTTATGGACGAAAATAATAATTTAGCATATTTATTAACTTATATAAACTATTAACTTATTAATTTTAATTCATCTTAAATTTTAACCTATTTTTCTCTTTCTCCGCTTGGATTAATTGAGATATCCCAATTCCCCCATAGGTGTTTGCCATCCAATAGGGCCCATATGAAGAGGCCCGCCGCATGTCTAGTTCTGACTCCACGTTAAGACCGCCAAAATAACACACAGACGCACAGGGCAAAACATTTCAATGTTGGAAAATTATAAAAGAAAATAATATAAGCTTCGTTCACTTTGTGAATTTAAATTTTCAATTTGAGTTAAAATGTGATATTTTTTAAAAGCTTTTAACTGTAACAGAAAAAGTTAAATGTGATATTTTCTGAGAGATTTTAACTGTAAAAACCTAAAACTGAAAACTCGAGTCGGTGAAATGAACTGAACGAAGCCATAGTTTTGTTTTGCTTTGCTTTAGAGTTAAATAGTTCGTCAAAAGCCACTTCTTATTTTTTATTTATTTATTTATTATTAATTTTTGCAGTTTGCTATTATTGATTTGTATGTGCACACAACAATTGTACCAAACAAATAGGCTCAGACATTCTTTCTTATATTCCCTTGTAAATATTTGTGTCTTTGGAAATTGGAATATTTTCAGATTCCAACCATTTGCTATTGTGGTTGTAATTGGTTAAAAGATCAATTACATCAGTTTTAACCCAAGTGGGCATGCCAAGAAATAATCCATAACCAAGAAACAGCCAAGTTCTAAGAAGATCGTCACTTATGAAATTTTTGTGGCTACACAAAAACAAGAAAATCTTCTGTATCATAATAATTACGTGAAACAAAAGCCACTATAATTTCCGAGTCAATTAAAAACATAAACAAAGGAAAAAAAAAAAAAGAAGAGAGAGAGAGAGAGAGAGAGAGAGAAACCTAAAGGCCAAGACTATTATATTATGTTTCAACTTTTACCTGGCCAACTTTCTACTCATCTGAGCACTTGATCTCTTGATGGACTCAATCCTTTGAAGCCTGATTTGCTCTCTGAATTTCGCTATGAACTCATCAGCCTTCTTGTCCACATCAGGCCCTCCATCTCCGACACTACTTGAACCACTTTCATCATTTCTTTTCGCGATTTCTCCATTGAAATTCTGCGAAAAACTCGGTCCAATCTCATCATCTTCGCTTTCGGTCTCTTCCTGATCGGACTCAACAACCACCTTCTCCTCCAAATCCTCCTCGTCTTCCTCTTCTCCTTCTTTCTCGAAACACCTTTGATCGAATCCCACCTTCTTTTTAGCTTCTTTCACGGAAGAAATCGGTTTCGTCGACGACGAAGATCGATAAAAAGACGGCGGTGGAGGCGGCGGCGGAGGTGTGGGCGGTGGATTAGCCTTGTTGGAAAAACTTTTCTTCTTCACCATGTCGTCTGCAATTTTAGCTTGAGACTCTAGTGACAAAGAAGATGGCGAAGGGGACGGTTTCTTCGCTGACGGGGAAGGTGACAGCTTCGGCGAATTTGCTGAATCGGAACGTGAAAAACGAGAGGATTGAGACCTCAGAACCCGAGATTCGACCCGATATAATTCGGGTTCCTCCATTGATGGGAAAACAGCACGACTTTCCAAGCTTTCTTCTTCTTTCGTTTCCAATCTTCCCGATCTCGATCGCCACGGAATCGGCGAAGGAAGGACAACGCTTTCCTTTTTCACCTTCTCCTCCTCCGGTAGTTCTTCTCGATCCAAAGCTCCAAATTCTCCATTGTTACTCGAGAATCTTCTAGAATTAGACCGAGAAAGGGAGTCAGAAACGGAGCTTGTCTCCTTCAAGCTCCGAACGGGCAAAAACAATGGCTTCTCAACACTTTTCGAGACACTTTTTTTACTCTCTTGAGCCACAACAACAACAGGCTCGTTCCTAAAGTATTGGCTACTCCATGTTTGGACCTTGTTTTCGTCGGAGACGGAAGGGTTTTCGGAGTCGTCGTCGAAAACCGAAGAGACCTGAAGAAACCGCGAGACATAGTTCTGTGCATTGTCGAACTTGTATTCGTTTTTGCTGTCGTCGTCGTTGTCGTTTTTGCGGCTGAAGAGGCCGTACGAGATGGCTATGCCGACTAAGAGGAGGTGGAGAAGCTCCCAGCTTCTGGTTAGCAAAGTCTGGTTGACGAAATCCGGTGCTTGGGAAGGGAAAAGTGGGAGAATTATCAAGAATAGAGAAACCACAAGGGCTTTGTAGAGAAAATTGTAGTGGAACTTTGTTGGGCTGCCTTGGTTTTTTTGGTCTGAAAATGGTTGCTTTTGTTTGGGTTTGGTGTAGGAGTCTATGGCTGCCATTGATGAAGATGATGAGAATTTTATTTTTTTTAATGAATTTTGTGAAGTAGATGAAGAAGAAGAAGAAGGAAAGAAGACTTAGGGTTAAGGAAAAGTTGAGAGAGGAGAAGAAAGTTTTGGGAAGGTGTGAGAGCAAATTACATGCTTTTCTTTGCTTTGGTTTGCTTTTTTGAAGGTTCTGTTTTTCTCCCTCCCATTGACATATATAGCCTCTTTATCTTTTCTGATTCTCAATTTGGTTGAAGGGCAAGTGTTTTGTTTAACTACTAGGGATTAAACACCTATAGTATGTTGTGGTCAATGACCATTAGAGGTGGGATGTGACTTGGATTATGAGTGATGCGGTTTGATCTCATATTATAAAAAATAAATTCTGCGTTTAGTTAGTGAATTCGTGTCATGATTTAAATCATGGTTCATGATTCGCTACAATATTTTCTCTCACAAAAAACACACGTAAATCGAGAATAATTTTGAACTATAATTTTGAATTTATGAACCAAACGTCTACTAAATTTATAATATGCATATGTCTTAAGACTATATCACAAATTAATTCTAACATGATAAAATATAGTGATTTAAATATATGTTTAACTCCACGGCAAGTGCGCATCTATGTTTTTACGTTGAGGTTTATTGTCATAAGCACTCTGTCATAAGATTTTCCAATTACCAATTAAAATTCGTATTCAACCCATTTCTTCGAAAACCATAAATTGTCAAATGTTTTATGGCTTGGCATTCAGTTTTTCCTCTTTCATTTAAACTTTAGCATGAGTTTCTTTCTTTCTTTCTTCTTTTTAATAACTGACTTCATGTAGTAATGTATGGCTTCAAGGATTTGAATATAATGTTTGGACAGAAATTTAAATTTGTTTAAATTTTTATGAGAGAAAATATTGTAGAAAAAAAAAGGTGTGAATCAACACCTTTTTATTCGAACTTATAGCCAAACAAAAACTTAATGACAAGGATGATTCTTTGGTAGGATTTTCAATTAGATTCGCCAGGCTTATACTATTTGATTTTAATTTTTATCACCATTTTGATGCAATGATCTAACATTTAGAAATGCACAATATAGACAGGTGTCTAAGTGAAAAGGAGTACCAATTCCACGATAGTCAGTGTGGATAACAATGGATGCGTTTGGAATTGGTTTTAAAATGATTTTATTTTTAATAAAAAGTAAAAATGAGAATGTTTTGAAATCATTCTGAGACTAATTTTGAAATTGCGTTTGATTGGTTTTTTAAGAGATTGTTTTGAGTATAATAAAAGAGTGAAATTGTATTTATTAATTAATATATTATAATATTGTTGATAACTACTAAAAAATGAAAACAGAAAAGTAAAAATAATTTTCAACTGTTTTCTAATTCTTTCACAAAAACCACTCTCACTGTTTTCGTTTTCAAAATATTTATTAAATAAATATCATTTCGTTTTTATTTTCATTTTTACTTCTTGAAATACGTAAAAACCGTTTTAAAAAAGGGTTCCAAAAATGCGCAATCATTTTCATCCTCCTCAATAACGTGGCCATCGGTAAATTTTTGGTTTTCATTCAATACTGACACATTAGAGTCACATTGTATTGTGCATTGGAGGGAACTGTAATATCATTCCTGAAAATGGAGTTCTGATGAATGATTCAGCAATCATGGACTGAAAGCTCTAAGAGGTATCAACCAATGGAAAAGAAAAACGGAAACTCGTATTATTTAAGGGGAAAAGAAAAAGAAAAGAATCTTTCTCAAGTGGCAAGGACCTACCAAAGTTTTCACATGCAATATGAATGCTTAAATGGTTAGGATTTTGACAAATTGGCTTTTGCACTCGAAATTGGTACATTTAAATGGTTCTTTTTCCATTTGTCTAGTCAGTAGATAGATGAATGAAGTGGAAAGCAAGAGAGTCTCAAAAGTTTGTAAAAATTTTGCCACTAATCAGTGGTCCTGAAAGATTTATTACACCATTGGTTGCAGCTGCCAAAAGAAGAACAATAATTACATGCAATACAACTATTTTCTTCTGCTATTAATTGAAACAATTCCTTACAACTTGACAAATAAATATAAAAATATAAAAATGTTTCAATTGGTTGAGTTTTGGTGATATAACATGAGGAAAGGATCATAGTTGTAAAGCAGAGAATTTTCCTTAGACCATACCCAAGAAACAAAAAAAAAAAAAAAAAAAAAGGGTAAAAGATAGGCTAACCATGGAGAATCTTCTAAAGGGGCATTTTGTGAAAGGGAAATTGAGGGGGGCAAATAGGTTGCGTGGAGATGGTCAGGATTCTACTTTTGGACTGCCTACGCTAGCTTTTTTGTGGGTTTTATATTAAAAAACATACAAAAAGAAAAAGAAAATAAGAAGAAAAAAAAGTGAGGCAATATTTAAAAAATTTTAAAGGTTGTTCTTTTGCAATGAAATTTAGAAAAAATTTAAATTTGAATTACAATTTTATTTAAATTCATGTTATTTTATAAAATTTAAATTTGAACTCGAGTTTGAGACTAAACTCGAGTTCAAGTTTTCTCTTTAATTGGAGTTCATAAATTCAAACTCGAATTAATGAACAATATTTTTTTTTTATTAAAATACCATAACTTTTTCATTTTAATTCTGATTGAGATGAATTTTTTTTCTATGCATTCACAACGAAAAGACGAATAAAATCCCACTCATATACCTTATTAAAATTTTTCATCACTATTGAGTTTTTATTAAAATACTATCTAAATACAAATTTAAGTTTTGACCCACTCAAACACAAGTTCAAAAAGATTCTCAATTTAAATCATAACTCAAATGTGCACATCTAAACACAAACTCAAATTACAACTCAAACTCAATTCAAAATCATCTCTCATATCAACTTAACTCAAAAATACAAAAGAACATCCCCTTAGAGTGTCAGCAACTTTGGTGGGAATTCTTTCCTTTTCTATTTTGCTTCGCAATTTCTCTAGTTGATGATATAGTTGAGATGCTTTTAAGGGCCCCGCAGTCTGTTGATATATAACAATTTTCAATTCCTCAGCAAGAAAAAAAAAAGAAGATATATTCAATTTGGAGCAAATAAGTATTAAAAAAGGAAGAACATCTCCATCATTCATATTGGAACCAAGATATGCGTCATTCTGATTTAAAAAATTGTTGACAATAAAGTTCTAGATTTTGATATAATTTTCTAGAATTGGGTCTTTTTTTTTTCTTGAAAAAGTTTTTATGTGATTTTGATCCTTTTTAATGTTTTGAATTATGTATTATCAGTAGGTGTCCTTAATAATGTATAAAACTCCTTAAAAAACAAAAAGAATCGATCTCATTTTTATTCCTTAACTATAGGAAAAATATCATTTTAGTATGTGATATTAAAAAAACCACCAAGAACTAGTCCGTTATCTATGAAAATTTTCCAGATTAACCCTTTTGTTTGTCTTACTATTAAATCTTCGCTGAAAAAAGCATGAATGGACTAGATACGGCTTAGTAAAGGTTAATTTTGTAATTTTATATGTTTGGACTCAGTTATTGAGACGGAGGTTATGCTTTTTTCGTGGAGATTTCAGCAACTGGATAACAAAAGGACTAGTTTAGGACACCGTAGTTCAAGGACTCGGTCTAAGACATTTTAAAAATTAAGAATTAAAATATGATTAAGTTACAGTTTGAGGACTAAAAAATAAAATTAGCCAAAAACAAAAGAAGTTTATGGGGGGATTTGTAGCACACTAGTACTCCAATTCGTGAGCACACTTTGACCATCATTTTGTTTATTATATCTTGTCTCTTTAGGCAAAAAGAGCAATAAACTGAGTTGTAATTGGTGAGGAATGGAGATGCTGAGCACATATCTATACTGCATAATGTTATAGTGGTAATGAAAACTAAGAAAATGTTAAATTAAATTAAGAAGAAAAACTTTAGAGATTAATTTTGTGAATGTATATAAAGTAAAGAGCCTTAGAACTCTATTATAAGAAAATTTTTAACACTATTCACGGTTATTATTTACACAATACTTACTATTTACGGTTACTATTTGCACTGTAAAATTTTAACATGAACAATAATTTTGACTAACTTGTATAATAACTTTGATTGAGGTTGACAACTATTATTTATAATAGTAGTTATCATATGTAACACATATAGAGATATGTGAGAACATTTAGAAAGAAAGAGATTGGGATAAAACTATAAATTAATACAACCACAATGCAAATGTACTTAAGTTGACTTTTGATTCTCACGTTAAGGATATATATATATATATATATATAATATATATGTTTTATATGTGGACTTGACTCAGCTAGGAGAAAAGAACAGATTTCATGGGCCTCCTTGTCACACTCTGAGGAGTGTATACTTTTCTTATCAAGAGACTTTACCAGGTAGAAGCTGATTCAGATGGTTTATCAATCAAATATGTGGAATGAAAATCATAGAAAACAAAAAAGAGAGACGTGATTCCTATAAAATGTTAATGTCAAAGGCGTTAGCTTTGCCCAAGTGATAAATATTACAGTCACCTTGTCCTATTTTTACTATTTTATGTCTCGTTTGTTTCATAAATTTGAGTTTTTAATTCGAGTTGAGATGTGATATTTTCTGAGAATTTTTAACTGTAGCAAAAAAAAAAAAATTAAATGTAACATTTTCTGAGAGCTTGTAATTATAAAAACCTAAAACTGAAAACTTAAATCAATAAAATGAATGGAGTCTTAGTTTTCTCTTTAGCATTACGAGGATTTTATGGTGGATTATTAACAAAGACCCTAGTGGTAAGATTCTATTTCAAATTGTGAGATTTGTGTTTGTATTTACTAATAATTTTATATACTTTTTTTTTAATGAGGTTCACACCAATTGAGTGCTCAATACTTAGTGCGTTTATGTAGTACTTTTCCGTTAAGAAAACTAAGCGCACTAGATTGTATTGGTGAAACCAGCTGAATGTTGAACGAGTTGCCTCGTTCACTTCGTAAATTTAAGTTTTTAATTCGAGTTGAGATGTGATATTTTCTGAGAGTTTTTTACTGTAACAAAAAAAGTTAGATGTGATATTTTTTGAGAGCTTTTTAATGTAAAAATCTAAAACTAAAAATTTAAATTGGTGAAATGAATGAGGGTATACCAATATCAATATTTAGTGTATATATTTCTTTCATTTAAAATACAAAATACCTATTTCAAAAAAAAAAAAGAAAAAAGAAAAAGTACATGTGGTAGGAAAGCTGCTTAGCACTTAAGTAGTATTTGATCGTGCATGTTGTGTAATGGAATCTTTTCTTTTCTTTAGTTAGGAATCGTAACCGTGCCAGGAAAGATAAAACAAAAGATACGGGTGCTTTTAAAATTCGTTTCAAAATAATTTTAATTTTTATATAAAAATAAAAATAAATACGTTTTTAATTTTAAATAAAAATTATTTTAAAAATACGTTTAGTAGTTTTATTAAGAGATTATTTTCAGTATAAAAAAGCTCGTTAATGTTTCTCTCTGCTCGAGAGAAGAGAAAATGAACACAAAAAATAAAAAAATGACTAAAAATTATTTTTCATTTCTCTCTCATTTTACACGAAACTAAAAAATTATTTTCATTTTCATTTTTGTTTTTATTGTGCCAAACACCGTTTTAAAATATTTTTATTTTTTTCTCAAAAAATATAAAAAATAAAAACAGAGTCAATTCTAAACACGACCTACATTTCTGGTGTATATATACAATCTTTAAAACGGTAAATATTGATTGTTCTCAGCTTCTTATACAGTTATACTACAAAAGACTTGACTAACCAACGTATAGCAGGTAAATGTTTTTGTTTTCTTCCTATTCATGTAGGGCGATTGCTTATTTTAATCTGAGAATGAATGTCTCAGTGAAATGATTTAACGCCGGTTTGATAAATAGGTTCAAATGGTTTGAACAAAAAAGTTTAAATGAACCAGAATTTCTCAAATATTTTTGGAGAATAATAATATTATATTTTGGTAATCCCTTCTTATGGTGAATTATGCAGATAAAACAGTTTGAACATTTGATTAAAAATATGTGAAACAAGCACCAACGCGTGGAGCTGGGGTTTTTTTTTTTAATTAAAAAAATAATTAACCGTTAATAGGAAGCTTTAAGTGGAGAAGCCGACAAAAAAGGGGACAATTAAGAGGACAAAATCCGAATTAAGATGAATGTGGGTGATAAGGTATCCTCTGCTTTCTATTTTCAAATTTTGTGGCCGAAAGTATATTGGAAATGTTCGTAAACAATGGATCTGATTCCCACGCTTTTGAATGTCCAAAATTAACAAATTAGGCACACTGGAATAATCCATTTTTCTACCGAAATAAAAATCTAAAAGCAATATTTACGAACGCGTACAAATAAGTGATAACTTTCTTTTATTTGGCTTAATTATATATGGGTTTAAAAAAAAATTCTCTAAGATATTCACCTCATAATATTGCAAATTACATCTGAAGAAGAAAAAGAAAACTTTTGCATAATCATTTATTCATTATCCTATTGCTTGTCCATGATTTTGTTTACCAATGAGACTGTGTTTAATAAAAGGTCTATGACTCTAGAACATAGCAACAAGGTCAAATATGCTTAATTTGATTGCCTAGTGATTTAGGTTACATTTAAGGAATTTATTCCCTATTGGTTCAACATAATCGGGTTTTAATTTTTTATTAATATTTTTTGTCTTTTTTTTTTCCTTCATGGAGCGTCCGCTCAATAGTAAAATTAGAGTTTATACCACATTTTATTTTAAAAATGTAAGGATTAATCTCACAAATGGTAAGGTTCCCATTTTAATCCTGATTTTAAAAACGTCTCACAATTAGTCCTGATGTTTTACTATGTTTTAGATTTAGTATTTCCGTTAATTAGGTGTCAAATATTTAATGAAATATGTGAAAACTAAGAATCAAAATTAAAAACATATAAAGTTTTACGGTTAAAATAATATAAAAAACAAAAGTTAATTTTCACAAATAGTATCTAAATTTTATCTAGTTTTAATTTTAGTCATTAATTTACACAAATTTCGTTAAATAATAACATCTATTTAACAAAATAACTAAAACTGAGATAAAGGAAAATTTCAAAAACTAACTATGGGAGTAACCTAAAATGTAATGTTGTAAAGATGCTCTTTTGACTGAAAATTATGCGCTTGACTTTACCTGCTTAGGAAGCCATCTAGAACCTGTTGCCTTTATGTTATTCTTATGTTTGAATCTTACACAAAAAAAGTATTCAACGACGAACACTTGTTAGAATTGCCTAGTAAATTTGAGACTAGAAAGAGAGGAAAACAACAAAAGAATATATATGAATACAAAAAATTAATAAAAATTAATAAAATTAGAGTTGTTATATTTTTATGTTTCACGTGTAATTATTGAAAACTCGTCTTAATAGATATTACAAATACATAGATATGTATATAGGTTAAGGACAAAAAAAAAAAAAAAAAAAGAAAGAATTGAAGAGGTCTTTGAGCTTAGGACCATCATTGTATCTGGGGATATTTACCTTATTATAGTAGGTGTTTTAGGTTTATTTAAAATCTATAACTTTTAGTTTTTGATCTTATCAAATGTCAAATTAAATTTAATATATAAATTCATACCTTATTTCTGTCAACAATTGATTTTAACCTTTAAAATAATCAAACAATCCTTAAGAAAAAGAGAGGAAAAAAAAAAAAACCTAAACTTTCCAATATTATAAAAAATAAAAAATAAAAAATAAAAAAAATCATTTCAATGGTATTTTACCTTTTTTTTTAACGGGTTTTGCATACTTTTTTTAGGTCAAAACCATAAGTTTAAATTTTATTTAGTTTTTTTTTCTTTTTTCATTTTTTATTTAAGGTATTTTAGGTATTTTAAAATTAAAATAAAAACTAGATTATAAAAAGGTATAAATGTAAGTATTAAATCTAATTTAAAAGTATACATTTGATGAGATAAAATAATTGAAGATATATTTTTGAATGAACTGAAAATATAAGGTTTAAAACTATAATACATAGAATCCTAAAACTAAAATTTAGAAGTTAGTACGTGACAGGAATCCGTTTTGTAAATAGCGACTTGCTTGAGGAAGTTAGTTAATAGTCATTTAATCTTAGAAATCAATAATTTCTAAATAGGGGAACTAAGATCTTTTAAAATAAGGGGACATAACTCAAGACTTAAAATAAAAATATATATACTCTTTCTCTGAAAAAAAGAAATTACGACATGCAACATAATTTTAGGTCTCGTTCACTTCACGGATTCGAGTTTTCAATTCAAGCTGAGATGTTACATTTTCTGAGAGTTTTTTACTATAGCAGAAAAAGTTAGATGTAATATTTTATGAGAACTTTTTACTGTAAAAACCTAAAACTAAAAATTCGAATCGGTAAAATGAACGAAGTTTTAGTTACTAGTAAAGTTATGTTGAGGTACAATACAAATGTTAGTAAAAAACATAAGGTGTTATAATTGCTGTTATTATTATTACGCAATGTTCTTATTTCTAACACATTTTTAGATATCTTTATATTTCAATTACATGAAATGAAAGAAATGTGGGTGATTTACGTGTATAGTAAAATTTTGATATAAAAGTTTAAATTTAACAAAGAAATTTTGAAATACTACAAAAATTGTAAAATTTTATATCATTTTTATGTCATAAAAAATGATTATATCATTATATATTACAAATATAATATCATAATGATAATTATTATGTCATTTTTATTATATTTATAATATTTTAAAAATTCTGCTAAATTTTAATTCAAGTGTTGGAACAAATAACCTTAGAAGAATAACAAGAACAATAAGAGCAAAGTGAAGACAACTACAGGATAATTATATTCAAGAATGAGTGTATCCTTTCCTCTTAAATTGAGAGAATTTATAGTACATTGGTAATTTGAGGTTTAATTCCTCCTATTAATTTGAGAGTTTATTATCTCTTTAATACAATAAGGCTCTTCACCTTTTTGGGTTTTACAAACAATTAATAAGCGAATTAAATTTGAGCCATTGAATGTTTTTAATCGTCAACCGTTATTGAAATTGATGCTTCATAACTCTTGACCTTGTAATTTCTTTTCTACCTAATTGTACACTCAGATAGTTATTCTAGCACACGTTCAAATAATTATCTTAATGTATGCTCGGGTAGTTTTCCTAGCATACGCTCAAATAATTTTCCTAGCGTACGCTCAGATTGCCTAAAACTTATTACATTTTCTACTAGCTTAGAAAAATCCATCCAACATCAAGTATGAAATTTTGCTAGCAATGTTAATTACTTCAAGAGGGAAATGTGGTGATTTGCGAACATGTGAAACTAGGCCGACTATCATCAGATCCAATTGAGCCCAAATGGGGCCCATTCTGAAGGCCTAGTTTGTGATCCATTTAACAAAGCCCAAGCGAACGGTTTTCCGTTTCCGTTTCCGGTCCGCTTGCATCCTGCGACAAAAAGCTCTCCGTCTTCAGGGTTTTTAGGGTTTTAACAATCTTTCTCCCAAAATCCCCAATTTTGTTTGACCAAATCATGTCTCTCCGTTCAATTTATCGGATCCTGTCATCCCCAAACCGCTTCCTGAACCCCCAATTCTCGACCGTTAGATTCGCCATCACTTCATCCGCGGACAAAATCTACGATCACCTGAACAAAAATGGCGGCAACATAGAGAAAACCCTAGCCACAATCAAGCCCAAACTGGATCCCAAATTCGTGAGCGACATCTTATTCAAATGCCATCCGAGCCAATCTCAAATGGGTCTCAGGTTTTTCGTCTGGGCTGGTCTCCAATCGGATTATAGACACTCTTATTTTATGTATGGAAAAGCTTGTAAATTGTTTGAAATTAGTCAAAATCCTAAACTTATTTCTGATATTATTGAGGCTTATACGGATGAGAAGTGTTTTGTTACTGTTAAAACGTTTAAGGTTGTTTTGAATTTGTGTAAAGAAGCCAAACTAGCTGATGAGGCCTTGTGGGTGTTGAGGAAAATGCCTGAATTTAACTTATTTCCTGATACAACAATGTATAATTCTGTTATAAGGTTGTTTTGTTTGAAGGGTGATATGAATACTGCTGAGAGTTTGATGAAAGAGATGGGGTTGGTTGATCTTTATCCGGATATGATCACGTATGTAGAAATGGTTAAAGGGTTTTGCAATGTGGGTCGGTTGGATGATGCTTTTGGGTTGTTTAAGGTTGTGAAAGAACTGGATTGTGGAAATAATACGGTTTTATGCTCGGCTCTGCTTGATGGGGTATGTAAGAGTGGGGATATGGAGAGAGCTTTGGGGTTGTTAGAGGAGATGGAGAAAGGAGGTGGGGAAGTTAGTCCGAATGTAGTGGCGTACACGTCGGTTATCCAGAGGTTTTGTGAGAAAGGTCGGACTTTGGAGGCATTGGAGGTTCTGGATCGAATGGAAGCTCGGGGTTGCTTTCCGAATCGTGTTACAGTTAGTTGTTTGATTGAGCGATTTTGTGCAGAGGGTCGAGTTGAGGAGGTTTCTAAGTTGATTGATAGGGTTGTCAAAGGGGGTGCCTCTTATGATGAATGCTGTAGTTCTTTTGTGGTGTCTCTGAAAAGAACTGGGCAATTTGAGGAGGCTGAGAAAGTGTTTCGGAAGATGATAAATAATGGGTTGAAACCAGATAGTTTGGCGTGTACCATTGTTATAAAGGAGCTTTGTTTGATTGGGAGAGTCTTGGATGGATATCAGTTGTGTGATGAGATTGAGAAGATTGGCTTCTGGTCTTCCATTGATTCTGATGTTTACTCACTTCTTATAGTGGGGCTTTGCCAACAGGGACATTCGGTTGAGGCTGCGAATCTTGTGAGTTTAATGCTCAAGAAAGGAATTCAACTGAGCACTCGTTATGTTGACAGGATAGTTGAAATCCTAAAGAAATCGGGGGATGAGGAGCTTATTCACCATTTAAGTAGGATTTGTAGGTGACCCTTAAAAATGTTACGTTTCTTCTGTTTGGAGAGCTCTTATCTGATGATGATTTGGAAACAGATAGCAATTACTTATCGAGTTGAGTTTCTCAATTCATTTCACTAACGCAAACATAAAGAACATGTTCTTGTTTCAATTGTAAACAAAGTATGAATCTTTGAATTCGAAGTGGATGGCGGCACGTACCCATCCGGGTTTATTTCGAAGAATGGCTGAAGCCATGCCATTTTCAGGTTATTGAATTGCATTCCATACAATTATTGAATTGCCTAATTAGTGAGATATCAAAGCATCCCATATGTTTATTGAATTGCATTCAATTTTAGACCTTGCATTTTTAGGTTATTTAAAAAAAATTATACCTTGTATTTTGAACTATTTCATTTTTTTTTATGGTCAAAATTTACCATTGACTGAGAGGTAATAATTGAGCATAAATTCAAAATCTGGAGAAATAACTACGAAAAAATTCAAAATACAAGGTATGATTTTTTTGATAATCTTTAAATACACAGCATAAAAATGAAAAGAACGAGAGAAGACCCCTATTTGTATGCTGGATGTGTCATGTTGGTATTTGCTGAATTATTGGCCATTCATGAAGGTCTCTGCGCCTAATCTATTTGGATAGAAACAACGTGAAATGGAACATTACTTTAGTTAATGTCCAGTTCTGGTAAAACTGAAATTCTGCTAAGAGAGTACAACTTATAAAGATATGGCAAAGGAGGAAACATGTATAATTTTTCATACAAAGGGAAACAAAGCAAGTTCAAACGCATCAAACGGTTTGTTTTTCATGTTCCTTACCCTTTGACTTTTTTCTATAGTGTCTTTATTAATAAGTTCTTGAATTTTATCTCTATGATTGGGTTTGCTAAAGGCATTCATTTATTTTTGTGAGAAAAGTGCATTTATACACGTCTATTATTTATGTTATTCTAAATAATTAAATATTATTGTCGTTTTTTGTTTTTTTTCTATTAATTAAATGATAATTATTTATTTTTAAGATGAGTGACATAAATAATATTTTTTTACCATTTTGAGTGGGATTTCTAGTTTTTTCCTTTCATTTAATTCTATTTCTGGATATCAAAGCATCCCATATGCAAACAATGATGGGAAGCTACTTGCGGGCTGCGGCCATGGGTGTGCCCTGTCGATTACCACTCCAGTGATTGATGAATATTTTGTTTCCAGCCAAAAAAAAAAAAAGATGAATATTAATATTTGGTTTCTTCGCATACTACCACTGGCCATTGACTATGCATGAATAATCAGTCTTGGTAATGCTTTCCTTGATGAAACATTTGTTAGTTTTCTTCGCAAAATTCTACCCTGGCGACTGGCGTATAAAAAATATCGTACCAATAAGGTAGTTTTGAACGGTCACATCATATCATCTAATTCTCATTTTTCTTTGTGCAATATCACGGGCACAAGTATGTGTCTTGTGGGCCGGGGCTACATGAATTTTGGGTGATAATGACACCATATGGCTAATTTCATACATTGATTTAAAATTTAGTAAAATTTTTATAATATTATAAATGTAGAAAAAATGATACAGTCATTATCATAATGATGTCACATTTTGTATTATGTAATGGCATAGTCATTATTTTAATGATATCAAAATATTGTTATTTCTGTAATATTTTAAAAATTTTGTTATATTTAAACTTTGCCATTGAAATTTTGCTAGATGCGCAAGGATCCTGAATTTTGGGGGGTTTTTTTTTTTTTTTGGGTCCCTTTCTTTCATGTGTTGTGGGGGGTCTGCACTTGTGTGTTTTCTCAGGATAAGAGGTGCACTTCTAAATACATTTGTCTTTTCTTACAATATAAGACATGCTCTTTCTTTTTCTAAAAAGGAATTTTTACAGTGAGGTCTATATTTTTTCCCTGTTGGTAGGATCCGTTGTGTTAATTATTGGATTAATTATTTAATAATTTAATCTATGATTGGAAACATTTCTATGTCAGTGTTTAACTTTTTAATGTGGATACTTACAAATTTTGCTGTTAAAAAAATTGAATAATTAAAACAATAACTTTTACTTTATCCTTTCCTTGCAACATCACTTGCCACAAGAATTCTGGCTGTGAATAAATGGACGGTGGTGATATTGACTAAAATGAACATCTCAACATCAATTTATAGTTGGTAGTTGGTTGGGTTCTTTAAATAGGTGCGCCATCAATAATGTTACCTTTCATCGGAGGTAGTTGGACATTTCTTGCGTATATTTCTTCAATATTCAATAAAATATTTGAAATGTTAAACTTGTTGTGAAAGCGGACACGAGTATTAATTGGGATTTTAGCATTAATTGTTTTGTCATGGATAGCGTCCCACCTATATTCCTATGCTTTTTAAGTTTTTAAGTTATGGAAACCACTTAATTTAAATCCATATGTACGGAAAATATTGAGAAAAAAATATTATATTTTATAAAAAAAAATTGACGAAAGAAAAGAAACATATCTGGTATTCAACATTATCTGTGGCCCGTTCAGTTCATTGATTTGAGTTTTTAATTCGAGTTGAGATGTGATTTTATGTGAGAGTTTTTTACTGTAATACAAAAGTTAGATGTGATTGTTTCTGAGAATTTTTTACTGTAGCAAAACTCGAATTGACGAAATGAACGGTACCAAGACCCCATATATTAACAAAAAAAAATGCATATCACTTTATTTATTTATTTTTTATTGACTCGCTCTCTGAGCTTCATTATTTTCTTTTTACACATCTCTCTTCTCTCATATAGGGCCGGAGTTTGGCGCCTTCCTTGGTTGACTGCTAATCCTCCGGCCCTAAAGATGGAACTCTATGTTCTGTAGAGATGATCATGGTAGTGGTGGCAACTTCATGGGTAGAAGGGATGGATGAGAGGGGTTAGAGTTTTGGGCCCACCATGTTGTGTGCGTCGGATCTTTGGTGTTCCTACAACCTTGGGTTATCGCTCTCTCTGTGATGGTCATTGACTGGGAGTTAAGCGTGGATGGGCGCTCAATGCCAGTGGTGGAGTTGTGTCGGTCCTTGTAAATCTGTATTTTATAGTTATGTTGGCCAATTTATCACCGGTGATCTTGTTCTTGTGGCTTGATATCTTTATCTTATTTTTAATTTTTATTTGAATCTAATAAAGACAGTGTTGATTCCACTATTTCTACGTCTTTATGTGTTTTTGCAATGTTTATGATTTCGTTGTGTACTAACGAAAGAAATTGCCTCATCCTTCTATGGTTGTTGTTGATTTAGCTTAGTAGGTTTGGTCCTAGGTGGTGCTATAAGTGACCCTAGTGCTTTGAGTTTTTTGATCTCAATCAACTAGGCTTATTTATCGACCATAGTGGTTTGTCGAGCTCAATCGACTAGACGAACATGAGCTTTTGTCGCGCTCGATTATTAATGTGTTGAGTAAATCTTTTTTTATCAAGTCTCAACACTCTTGTTCGTCTCTGTGTCTCATTCATCTTTACTGGTAGATCCAGTCTTTGTCTGTGGTCGAATATCTTTATATTTATTAGTCATTTACAACTATGTTAGAGTTTATATTTATTTATTATTGAATGAACGGTTTTGTTAAAAATAAATAAAAATGCATATCCGATTATACCCACACTTATTACACACACCACGAGAAACAACATGTCATAAAAGGTTCAAAAATTATACTACTTTAACAAAAGAAAACCTACTTATCTAGAAGTGAGTTTACTTGAGAGATCAACCAGTCCGATTTTTGATAAAACGATTCAGAATAAGGACTTGTAGAAAAAGAAGAAAGTCTAAAGATCTCTTATGAATTGAACTATTTATTTAAAACAGTATGAAGTTTATGACATACGCTTTACTAATAAGAAATGAGCACCAAAATTCACATCTCCACACGCTTACATACACACACCCAAATCATTGAAGAAGCGTTAAATGGCTGCAGACAGTACTTGCTTTGAACAGTGATATAGTGCATTATTAAACTTAGCTAATTTGTAATTAAAATTTCAGGCATGTTCACTTCACTTATTCGAATTTATAATTTGAATTGAGATGTGATTTTATGTGATAGTTTTTTACTGTAACAAAAAAAAAGAAAGAAAAAAGAAAAGAAGATGTGATTGTTTCTGAGAACTTTTTACTGTAGCAAAACTCAAATTCTAAATTCGAATCGGTGAAGTGAACGGGATAGATCTCTTTCCTTGAATTTGGACAGTTTGTTGAGACGAGGAAGCTTACTGCTTACTATGTGTATTTGTCAATTTCCTTCACTAATTAATGCAAATGCACTGTTTGTAACATAAAGTTAGCAGTTTCGCTATTACATGATCACAATAATGCACTGTCTATTCTTGTGCAACTTAGCGGTAAAAATCTACCCCCCCCCCCACAAAAAAAAAAAAAATCAATCTTTTTTTTTTTCTTTATATTTCTTTTAATAGTGAGATTTATGAGTATTACGATACTTTTGTACCGGATGTTTTAATAAAGAACATTTTTATTCATTTTTATGAGATTAAAACTCCGTTATTCAGGTATAATAAGTACTACCTTTTTATAAGAGATTATTTATCATTTCGTATTATGAATTTAAGTTTATTTCAAAAGTATATTTTTGATTTTTAATCTCATAACAAATAATACTTTTAGATTTCATTTAATATATAAATTCATGTATTATACTGGTCATTTTAATTTTGACCTTAAAATGACCAAAGTACCCTTAAAAATAACAAATAAAGCTCTTAAGAACTTTCCAAAAAAAATGAAAGAGAAAAAATTATTTTTTTAAAGATTTTATATTTTTACATTTTTTTGAAGATTTTATTATTATTATTATTATTATTTATTTAGTTTTTTTGTATTTAAGGGTACCATGAATGAATTTCCCAGTTGTTCCTTAGCGGTAAAAGATATCAATTTGTATCTAAATGAAATTTGAAGATATACATGAAATAAAAAAAATAAAAAAATACTTTTTTGAGTAAAAGATGATTAATGCTTTTTATGAATTATGAGTTATAGGTATTTCTCTATAGGGGTGACTAATTTTATTTTTGACAAATTACTTCTTAAATTTTTATTTTTTAATAGCCTTGTTAATAACTATATAATTGATGAGGATTTCGATTATTGTACTGAATATTTACTTATCGTGTGACGACTTGAAAGTTTACAAAAATAAGACTCTATTTTTTTTTTTGATTCGATTTAAAATTTTAATTTTATTATAATAAAAACTTTTAAAAAGAATCACATTTAATTTTTTGATCACAGTAAAACATTTTCACATAAAATTATATCTCAACTTAAATTAAAAATTTAAATTAACGAACTAAACAGACGCTAAATATATTAAGTACAAAATATTGTTTTTCCATAAAAAAAAAAGTTCACTTTGTTACTATTAAAATCCTTAAAAATAAAAATGTAAAAAAAAAAATCCATAAAAGTAAAAATGATAAAGGTAAAATCTCATTTTAGAGGTTTCTAGTGAGAGAGAGTTCCAACTTCCAAGAGAGATTTTATGGGAATGTACTTTCCCCCTACAGTAAGGGACCAATGAGGACCCCTACATCAAAATCCCGCGGTACAAAATGATAGAAGGAATACCAAACGATAAAACCTCACACATGTGATTATTTCTATATTTGCTCCATTCAAAAACAAGAAACAAGAACAAAATTAAAAACTCACACCGATCAGCCCATCGGCCACCACACCCCACCACCACATCGGATCTCGCCCTCAGCGCCTCACTGTCGTCAGATCACCCCGGCGACCCTCTGGTCGTCAAACGAATGGAGCTCACCCGCGAACCACGGAGTAGACGGAGCTCGGATGGGTCACGGACCACGCCATCGATTATCTTCTCCACATCGCGAATCACGCTCAGGCGTTGTCGGTAGGAGTTGAAGAAGAAGAAAGAAAGACCGGTGCTCGCTCATTTGGTTCTTTAAGTGCCCAACTCTACTGGAAAGATCAGATCTTTTTTTTTTTTTTTTTTTTTTTTAAAGATTTTGTCCAAGGAATTATGTGAAATTCTTTGATTGTTTGGGTTCGTATAATTTTTGTCCGATGAAGTATGTCTGATGAAGATTAGATGAGAAAATTTTGTAATTTTTTGTGAATCGTTCAGATTTTTGTAAGGGCTTGACCTACATTGATTTCTGGAAATTGAAGAATTTCTCTCTCTCACTCTGTGAGTTTGATTTTTGTTTGTTGAATATGATTTGTTTTTAATGATTTAGCAAAAGAAATAAATCAGATAAAGAGAAGGGGATAATGGGAACAATTCTTATCGTAGTCTTTTTGCTTTGTTTGGATGTTTGGATGTTTGAGTTGAGGCCTTTGATTTTAGAGGTGCTTAGATTCCGCCTCTGATGAAAAGCACACCGGAGGTAGTGGAGGAGTTGTGGTGGAAGTAGACGGTAGAGAAGATCGTTTTTTAAGATCTGCTTTTTATTTTTTATTTTTTAGAATAAATCTTGTAATCTAGTGTAGAAGGTTTTAGTTTGATTTGGTACTCTTTCATCTATTTCTACCGTTGGATTCAGTTCCAATGGCTCTTATAAATTACCTTACCGATAGGGGTAAAGGACACCCCCTACCATACACTTTTTAAGGAAAAGAAAAAACAAAAATGTCAGAAAGAAATCCAAATTCCTTCCTTCAAAAAGAAAAAGGGCAAAAAAAAAAATCCAAATTCCTTAAATTCCGTCACCTATCCACGTGTATCATCATGCAGCGACTTTGACGCCCCTCATCTGACCGTCATGTGACTTGACCCCACCTATCCCATCCACCCAAACTTTCACGACGTCATCATTCTATTTCCGTTTCATTTTTCTTTTCTTTTTTGCAATTTCATTTATTTTTGTATTTCCCAATTCTCTCTCTCTCTCTCTCTCCCACTGTCTCTCCAATTTCCATTGTTGAGCCAAAACGTGAAGTTAGTCGAATCTCGAGGCTTTCCTCTTATTGAAGCAATTCTTTGTTCTAGGGTTTTCCCAAATTTCAAAACTCATCAATCAGATTCTCCATTTCATCCCCAAATCACTTCCATCTTTCTTCCGCACTTCTCGGCCTTCGCCGATCTCCGCCTCCGATCGACAAGAACATGCTGGCGATTGCTCGGGGAAATTTCAGTTTCTGTATTCTCTGGTCGAATTTGTTCCCGATTCTTTGTTCCTCGATCTGTTATGGAAATTCTAGGTTTTCTCCTTTATTTCCGTAAATTTTCTGTTGTAAAAGCGAAAAATTAGGGTTTTATTTTTTCCTGTGTAAATATTGGGGATTTTCTATTGTATGTATATTACTTTGTGTTCGCTTGGTTTGAATTGAGATGTATATTGAGGAATTGAAGGGAGGCGGGGAAGCGGAAGGCGGTGAAGAGAGGAATTCATTGGTTGGTGATGGTGGTGGTGATTGCAGTGGCGGAAACATTGTCGTTTTTGATACCAAAAGGGTTTTGATTGGGGCTGGGGCTCGCGCGCTTTTTTACCCGACTCTGCTCTACAATGTCGTTAGGAATAAAATTCAGGCTGATTTCCGGTGGTGGGATAAGATTGACGAGGTATACTTTTATCTTCTCTCTCTCTCTCTCTCTCTCTCTCTCTCTTTTTTTTTTTTTTTTTACTTATCTCATTATTATTATTATTTTCGCGCTTAGGGGATCTGGGATGTGCTTAATTTTGGATAGATTTAAGACTTATTATTGATTGTTTTACCAGATCATGGATTGAGAATGGAATGTTTATACGTAGGTCTGAAATGATTGGATTGGATCTTATTCATAACCAAATTTTTTTTTAATTTTTAATTTGTTTTTTGAATTTGTTGTTGATTTTTTTTTTTTTTTTTTCCATTCAGTTTGTACTATTAGGTGCTGTCCCATTCCCTGTTGATGTTCCCTGCCTAAAGAAGCTTGGAGTTCATGGAGTTGTCACTCTTAATGAATCATATGAGACCTTGGTTCCCACGTCTCTATATCATGTGAGCCTGCCTTTTTTTTCGGTCTATTGTAATTTGTAGTATGCTCACCGGGTTTCTTCGTGTTGTTTTAATTCTAGTTTGGGTTTAGGTCCTTTTTTCTGACGCATTATTGATGATTACTTTGGCAGGCTCATGGCATTGATCATCTGGTGATCCCAACAAGAGACTATTATTTTGCACCGTCGCTCAGTGATATATCCCATGCTGTAGATTTTATGCATGGTATGCAGATTTTATTTTTTATTTTTCAACTGGCTTCCTATCTTTTGCGATCTTGGAAAGAGACCCAATATTTTAATATTTTGGCATAAACAAGTGGAGGTCTCCAGGAATTTGGGAAATTAGTGGCTTCTGTTTTTCTATCGCTAGTCCAGTAAGAATTCTAAAAATTTGGTTCTTATTACTCATGCAAAATTGAAATTCTTTAATATAGGAGGACTCGGGTTTTAGAGATCATTGTTGACAACTTTAGATCCTGAAATGCCATAGATTCTCAAAAGAATGGGGAGGGGATCTGTTTTTATGTAAAATGCATGAGTTTTTATTTATTTTTTTATTTTTTATGTTCAAATGTAAGACTTTTATGACTAGAGCTCGTATAAATGTTTTTTTTTTTTTTTGTATGTTGGATGACTATATAGATAATAACACTTGCAAATTTAAATATTTGTTCTCGGTTCATGCTTGTTATGAAATCTTCAAGTTGTTTGGAGCTCACTATTTAAGAAATACGTTTAATCTAATTTATACTCTCATAGAAAATGCATCATGTGGACGCACTACTTATGTTCACTGTAAAGCTGGTCGGGGACGCAGCACAACTGTTGTTATTTGTTATCTGGTAAGTATCTGTCACGTTCTTATATCATGGTAATTAAATTTGATGTCATCCAGTTTTTCTGAGATTGTGTTTTGTACAGATGCAATACAAGCAGATGACACCTGATTCTGCTTATGATTATGTGAAGTTGATTCGGCCAAGAGTGCTTTTAGCCTCTTCTCAGTGGCAGGTAGCTAACATTAGATCTTTTTGGGTCCTTCCAACATTTCATCTTGTTCTGTCAGCTGTTTCGCTTTTGTATATGCTATGGCCTTATGGTAGATTGTAGTTCCATCAGCACGCATCTAAATAGGCAAGATGTTGGTTAATTTATTTGTTAGATCAGGAAGTACTATTCTGAGGATTAGTTTTCCTGGACTGGAACTTCCGTGTCCGTAACTTTTTTTTTTAATAAATAATTATTATCTTGCTTTGGAACTTCTGTCTTCCGTATCCGTCACTTTTTTAAATAAATAATTATTATCTTGCTTTGGCTTCGTTAGTTATTTTTTAAACATTTAAGAAGTTATCATTCTATAATTCTGTCTATTGTAAATTATCAGGCTGTTCAGGAATACTATCATCTCAAGATAAAAAATGCTGTTATCTATCGCCCCATGACTGATCTAATATTGAAAGCGCCAAGGTCAGCAGCTCCTCAGGATCTGATAGCATTTGATGATGCCTCTGTAGTTGTGATATCAAAGTCGGATCTTGACGGTTATGACACAAGTATTGAATCAAGTACCGTCGGAAGGGAGATATGGGCAGATCTAAGTGTGGTATACCGGGTTCGAGTTGCCGGTAAGGCAGCTTTGGCTAAAATCTCATGCCTATGGCTGCCATGCCATGCCCATCAGAAGATTTCGGGTGAGAAGTTGCGCAGGGAGAGCAGGTGCTCAATAACGGCTGATCATCTGGGAGGCATCAGTGTGGACATCCACGTCTACTGAGAGTCTCTGTAACTGCGTATATGTTGTTACGAGTTGTTTTTTTATATGATCTTTACCCCGTACATAAAAATGCATGTAATGATGTTTCACATTAGGCACAACTGAAAGCTGTTGTTTTTCCCCCCCTTGTAACTGAGTCATTATGTTGTGGAAATGGTACAAGTATCAGCCATTATGAGTTCAAATTATTGATGCATATTGTTAAATTTTGTAACGGGATCTAGCAGGTTTTCTGAGGCCGAGGCAATACATCAATAGCACGTGCGGCGCAAGAAGTCTTTAAAAAAAAAAAAAAAACCAAACAGGTTGTTCATATTTCTTTACAAGCTAAGATATATATGTATTTTCCAGCTTAGTTCACATTATAATAAAAATATTTATGTGCTACGGGTGCCTTTACCAAACTGAAGAAAAGTAAAGTGATAACAACAAAAGTCATTGATTTGGAATTTGATTAATCATCTACTTTGATATCTTATAAACAAAAATAGTGATTTAGATAGTTTTTAATGAAAGACAGTCTTTTATTTTTATTTTTCTTTAATGTTTACTAAACTTAAAATATTTTAACGACACCAACTCTAATATGAATTTTTTTGTACTAACTTACGTGACATATGAATTGCTATTTTTTTTTATTTGTAATTATTTAAAAGTTTGCTAAATCAATGAATAATGACTAACTACATCTATTATAAAAAGATGACAACTCTATATTGCATAAATTGGTACAAAATAATTGAAATTAGAGTTGATGTCCTTAACACTACTTAAAATAATAATATTATCAATGTAATTTGCTAAAAAGTTCTTTTACACAATTAAATAATATAATAATGACAAAATTACTGAACTTAAGTGCATGAGTAGATTTTTACCTATTGTTCTTGATTAATATCCTTTTAACCACTATAGTTTGATTAATGAGAATATTAATGAAGTGTAAAGGATGAAAATTAAGAACCATACAATCTAAGGGAGTATTTGTCTCTTTCCCTACATAGTAACTCACTAGGAATAGATTATAAATGTATCTTACTGTAAAAAATAACTCTTTATAGGTCATGACTCAAATCCCCCGCAAACCCAAGTAGTTCACCGATGAAACTCTTGATTGTTGGGGGCCAGTCATAAGATGATGATCCTTCAAGTCCCACACTGGATGCCAGTTTCTCCTCAACTTCTGGCACTACTTTTTCCCTCTTTCCATGTTCTGAATCTCTTTGATGAGGTCCATACACGCCAGCATCTCCACCGTTAATCTTGCCATTCTCCATAGAATCTACCAAGTATGGCACAACATGTTTCTTCATGTCGCTCTTGGAGATTCCGAGGTGATTCCCTGGAACTTCAATGTACTTGACCCTTCCAGCTTCATCCAAGGTTTTCAATCCAATCCAGTCCTCAATGTAAAGCTTTGTCTGTCACAGGAACAAGCAGAAGAAAAGTACGATGCTGCTTGTGTTTAGAAGTTGGCACATGCTAGAAGACACAAATGCTTGCGGATCGGGTGGGGCCCTGCGCCCCCTAGGTATGCTCATTATAAAATCGTGTACAACTATCAAAAAATAAAATAAGATCGAAAACTGGCCGATAAAAATGATATCAGATTAGAGGAATCATACTAATATCATTTCTCTCTATAAGATGGACCTAATGTGCAATAACTACTGTAAATTGCTTCTAAAGTTTTTTTTATCCAAATCGGCTGTCCACTCCACTATAACTCAATGCAGAGATAAGAGAAAGTCACCAAAAATACTCCTTTCACATTCTCAAATCTTGGTAATTAGACTCAAGATGCAAGTTCAAATAAGCGCTTCAGCTACAAACAGCCACAAAATTTTCAATTCACCACATTTTTTTTTTCACCACGAGACAGACTTTCGAGACGAAGAGCCCGTTTGGTTGGAAGATTCGTTCTCTGATTCGAATCATGGTTCATGATTCGCTACAATATTTTTTCTTACAAAAAACACACGTAAATAAAAAATGGTTCTAATCTCATAGTTCTAATTCATGAACCAAACGGGCTCGAAAGGATTTAAGTTAAGTAGAACGAAAACTGAATACATGCATTGTAAGTTTAGTAACTTAAGTAATCAGAGTGATAGAATTTCTTTAAATGGTGTGGAGATTGGGGCTTCAAAGAAGTTTAGGTACCTTGGGTCTATAGTGCAGTACGAAAGAGATATAGAAGAGGATATTCACCATAGGATTAAGGCAGGGAGGGTTAAGTGAAAGAATGCTATAGGAGTTTTATGTGATGGCAAGATGCCTATTAAGTTGAACGAAAAATTCTATAGGATTGCAATTCGCCCAGCTATGTTATATGGTAGTGAATGTCGGACCATTACAAGACAACATATATGTAAGATGAGTGTGGCAGAAATGACATGTTAAGATGGATGAGTGACCATATGAGAATGGATTGCATAAGAAATGAAGTTATTCGTAGTAAAGTAGGTGTAGCACCAATAGAAGATAAGGTTTGCGAAGGCCGCTTGAGGTGGTATGGACATGTCCAACATAGACCGCTAGAAGCACCAGTTCATGCTTGGGAGGACATTCTTATACCTAATACTAGGAGAGGGAGGAGTAGACCAAGAATTATGTGGACCGAAATAGTTAGGAATGACATTCTAGATCTAGGCCTTCAGGAAAGTCTAATTTCGAACAGAACTGCATAAAAAAGTGAAATTTATATAGTCGACCTCAATTAAGTTGGGAGTAAGGCTTGTTGTTTATTGTTGTTGTTGTATTATTGTTCCTTGCAGATAAGTGCCAAACCTCGAGACAGATTTTTACCTGTTGTGGAGGTAAGATTGGGTTGAAGGCTCCATCCGGGTAATATGCAAACCAGGAAGTTTCCTTCGGTATCAACACGGTGTCATGCTCAAACTGTCGACGGTACAACATTCAGGACCAGAAATAGATTATCACAATCATATTTGTTTTTACTTTTCCAAGAGAAGCAAATATGTCTAACATACCATGATGAGCACCAAGTTCTGTAAGCTACTGAACCGTTCCTTGTACGTGGAGTTTCTTTTTTCAGGGATTTCGTTGTTAAGCTTTGGAAGAAACTTGCAATGCTCTAAATAGTCGGGAATAGCCTGCATGTTAAAATTTCATTTTGGTTGTTTAGATTTCAGCCATTACAAATAGACAGGATGGATCCATGACATAAACATATATCTTGAAATAGATTATGGCCCAAAGAATAACTAGAAGGAATAAAGCTTTCCTCTTTCTTTTGAAATTTATAGAAGAAATTTAAACAAGCATATTTATGCCTAATGTAATTATATCAAGGAAAACTACCCACATTTGGTAATTTAAGGTAACCACTGGGAGCCAAATGATCCTGCATTTTCAATAATCAAACTTTAGAAATTTCAGCTGTTTTTATAATTACCCTAACTATATATAGAAGTTAGCAATCTGAAAAACATATATGTATACTTGAATAAAGTCGCTGTAGATCTCAGACTTGATTAGTGTGTCTGCGATTATGCAAAACACACTAGACTGCAAAAGCACAAAAACCATTTCAGGGACGTCAACCAAAGTTAAAAAAAGGTAAAAGAAAATGTTTGAACCTACGAGTCCCGCAAGAATTTCTTGTTTATGGTATGAAAAGGCAGATAAGACTTACACCGCAAAGAGGAACAGAAGCCGTACCAGCATGTGGTCCAGCCAAAGAGACAAAGTTCTTTACCTGTTTCAACATTTTGAAAGAGGTGAAATTTTCATTTCAGAACCTCAAGGATTACTTCCTAGGAAAAGGATCACCATTATACGCCTTCCAAATAACATCAAACAGATGAACTAGAACAATTCTGCTTTTGTTATCATAACCATTCATGTAACCAACTGAAAACCAAAACAATAGCTAGAACTGGATCTTACAGGTGGTCCACCATCACAAAACTCCAAAACGCCTCGACCTATCAGATTACCCTGTCAAACCAAATGGATTAAAATGGCAAGTTGAGGACTAGGTTGCAAAAGTTGTTTGAGAATTTAAGCCATGAAAGCAGATTAAGTACCATTTCAGAAGTACAAGGATATTAAACAGAAAGGCTTAATTGAACAACCATCCTACATCAGTTTATCTAAGCAATACAGCACTCATTTCCAAGGAAAAAAGACTAGAAAGTGGTGGCCTGTTTAGCCTGTAATCAAGTCTAGGATAAAAACATAGCCTTTGTCCACAAAAGCTAACTGACGCCTTCATCCTATTAATTTCTTAATGGATTTCTATGTAGGCTTGCCATAGTTATGAGCAAATAATTATAGTTATGTAATATGATTAGGATAACAATATAGGACTTCCAAATGTGCCAAAAATGTGAAATCAATAAAGCCATCATACATGATTGACTAATTGATGCGAAACAGAAAGATCAAAGCATTATTACTCACTTGGGAGAGACCAACTATGTTATAGCCCTTGCTCAGTTCTTTCATTTCCTTAACCTGTACTTGGTAGTTACCAACATGTTAAAGGTAAGAAAATTTTGAAAAGCGAGGCCAGCAATCTGAGGACAGTGAGCCAAGAAGCTTACAACCTTGTTGCAAACAATTTCAGTCTGCAAACATGTAAAAGAAAATTCCAATTAAAAAGGAACAGGACAGTGCATGCTATATATTTTGGATCCTTCTACGGTAGGACCCCCTACTAGTAGTGCATGTTTATGACTGTTTGATCCGGTCAAAATCACATAAAAAATAAAAAAGTAAGCAAAAAGACAGTTTCTGATACAGATCTTAAAAAACAGAGAACTACCGATAGTTCATTGTTTCAAGACATACAGTAGAAATCTCCATAATTCTATATATTTTTAGGAGAGAACTTAGATTTTGCTCCAACCTGTTGCTCAAGTGGCAGAAACCAAGAATCCCATGCTCCATTCCCAACTTCTCTGAGAGAAGGAAAACAAATAAAGTAATGTCATAATACATGGAATATATATGCTGAAACATAAAAGAACCCCGAAAATGCATTAAAAAAGATATAGGATTGGTTTTCCACAGATGGCATGTGTACATTATCAAGCATATTCCTGCACTTCTCATTTTCTGATTTGTTTCAGATTTCAGAAATTCTTACAAGACAAATATAGATAATTATAGACATTTGACAATAGATATAAAATAAGAAGTCATTAAAGGTATTTATATTAGAAGAGAAATATTCCGAGCAGTAAAACATATTATTTGAGACAGAAAGCAAAGTTACATGCAAAATCCTTCAGCACCAGAAAATTGGATAAGTTGCTCGGTGAATTGTTTAACTCCTTTGTTGGTGCACTGATCACTAATGCCTGCCATGATCAGGCATTAGAAAATGAAAATTGATACATGTATAGATACAGAAAAATAAAACATACTATAAATGTATAACAACCATATAAGATATCAGTTACATAAGAAGCTAGCCATCAGTTGTAAAGATCACAAAGTGTAACAAAATTGTTACATTATTTGTTCTATATCCATTTGATTTCCTTTTTAACCAGGACTTCACTTGACAAAGAATGTGTGACACCGACGGTATCAACACTCTTCCCATAGGATTCATTTTGTTTCCACTTTTATTTTATACAACGCAGGGATTCTTAAAACTTCTTTTAATTTTTCCTTACATTACAATGACACAATGGAAAGGGGGAAGATTTAAAATGCACTAAAGCTTTTCTTTTCCTCTCTCGCTTTCAGTATCTTTCACTTTTATTTTTATTTTTCTAACTAATGAATCTTCGCGGTCATAATTTGCAGCATATGGAATAAGTGTAACATCATATTCTTCAAAGTTTTCTATTGAACTCAGCAATATGAAACACAAATAATATTATTGGTTTATATTCACACCAAACTGATCATTATTTAGTCTAATTAAATTAACAAAGCATATTATAATCCGAGTTGCACAGATTAAAATCCTTCATAAACCCACTTCATAACTCGTCCAAAAGGTGCTTTTAGGAAAACGCATAAATTATAAACTCAAAAACGACAGATTTGAAAAGCAGTAACTCTCATAATAAGAAATTGTTTCGAATTCAAAGTCTAACAACGCTAAAAAATAGAAGCAAAGCAACCGCAATTACACGACAGACACTAATAAAACTAATCAGATATATCAAGAAAAGAAAAATACTCAAATACCCAGACGAAGAAAGATAACCATATGCGCAAAGTCAGATTGATTATGCCAAAAAAAAAAAAGAGATTATTATTATATTAAAAAGGGGCAGATAAAAACTTAGCCGAAATGAGCAGGGAATAAGAGCTCACCATGGAGTACGATGAAGGGTATGGAATGTAATAATAGTGGAAGAGATATGAAGGCCAAGATGAAGATTATCATACTGGATTGAGAGGGAATAATATTACCCATTATCTTTTTTATTTTTATTTTTATTCAAGAGATTTGGAATTGGGGAGTAACTTCTTTCCGAGGGAGTTATAACTCTCTCCCTCTCTGTTTTTTTCCCTCAAGGTTCCAAGAAAGCGCTCAGAACACGGAGACGTAACGGCACTGCTAGTATTTATTAGTCAGCGACTCTGGCTTAGTTGGGTAGAAATTTTAGGATGTTAAAATCACTTTTTTTTTTTTTTTTTCAGCAGAAGTTAAAAAATGTGTTTGGTAAACACAAAAATTGAATTCTTTGAGAATTTAAAATCTATTTTTGGGCTGAAATCAGAAGCAGCAACTTAGCTGCTTTTGATTTCCGATTGTGCGGGAATCAGATAAATTTCATTAATGAAATTTTCGGTATTTCCAAAATAACCCTGACCTATTTGAAACTCTCTTCTTCGTGGATCAATCAGCCCCATCTCCTGAAACTCTCGCCTCCTCTCGCCGCAGCCTCCTCTCGCCTCCTCTCGTGCTCTCTCGCCTCAGCCTCTCTCAGCCTCTGTCAGCCTCTCTCAACCTCAGCCACTCTCTCCTTCCGTTTATCTTTCTCCTTTCTCTCGGACTCCCTCTCCGTTAGCTCCTGCATTGTCGGCGGCGGAGTTCTCAAAATCGGTGGTGGTGGTTTTGCTCGTGTTGGGGATTCCGGATTTCGTCACCAGCTGAGACCGAGGATCTGGGTTGGAGCTCAATCTCTGCATCTGTAAGTACATTTTTTAGCTTTTTTTTTTATGTCGATTTGGTGCAAGGCTTGTCGATTTGGTGTATGGCTTGATGAAATTTGGGTTTTGAATGTCGATTTGGTGTTGGTGGTTTTGAATGTCGATTTGGATTTCTGGATTTTGTACAATTTTTTTTCTCTGCTCTGTAAACTGTCCTTTGAGTGTCGTTTTTATCCTTTGAGTGTCGTTTTTATCCTCTGAGTGTCGAATTGGTCAATGGATTTATTGCTCTCTGAATGTCGATTTGGTCGATTTGTTGGGCTTTAATTCATTTGACTCCGGCTAACGTTCTTGAACCAAATACTCATACAAAATATATTTGCCATTAAAAAACCGTGCATAACAAAGAGTAATGAATATTTCTAGTTAACTCTCTAGAACTTAGTGGAGTTTCATCGTCTCCTAAAAAGTCCTAAAAAGTATATCAATGAGCTAAGAAGATTTTCTTATTGAATCTAAGAAATATATAATCATAGAATTGCATGTGATATGAGTTTGCATCCGAAGAATTCTGTATGCACCGTACACATGCAAAGTCAATATCCCACGTCCCGCAACCATTTAATTAATTAATTTTTCTAGAATGAGACAAAATTGATTTTTCACAACCCTATGCGGTGCTTAATTTTGATTTGTTTATTTTCCCCTTTTTATCATTGGATTGAGGAACTTTGTTTTTGATTCTTTATCCGATAGCCAAGCAAAGGAAATTTTCAAACAAAAGTAGCCAACAACACATTGAGAACTCAAAAGATGAAGACTTTAAAAAGTTTGAATCCTTAATTCTTTAGAACAAATATTTATATATGTTAAGACATTAAGAAATATTTATATATGTTAAGATGCAGCTTCAATTGTTTGATCTTTTGCCATTTTTGACCATTCTGTTTTGTTTTTACCATTCTATTGCAATACTAACAAGAATGGAGGTTTAAAAAGCCTTAACCTCCATTCTGTTTTTGTTTCATTTGCCTTAACATCCATCTTTTGCCATTTTTGACCATTATGTTTCTGTTTCATTATCATTTGCTTAAAAAAAGCCTTAACTTGCTTTACTTATTTTTGCTATCTACAAATATGCGATGGGTTTATAATGGTGGTAGTACTTTCAGTCATCATTTGTTCCAATGGAGGGTAGTGTACGACAAGGTAAAGCAATATGGGATTCCGAGGCAGTAGACCTTTTTTGTGATTTATGTATCAAAGAGGTTGAAGGTGGACACCGACCTGGAACACATCTTGATAAAGTTGGATGGGAAAATGTAATTCAAAAATTTAATGAAGCAACCAAACGAGTATATAAAAGACAACAATTGAAGAATAAGTGGGATGCTTTGAAGAATGATTGGAAGCTTTGGAAGGAACTTGTTGGGAAGGAAACTGGTTTAGGTTGGAACAATAAAAAGAATACAATTGATGCATCAGAGGAATGGTGGCATAATAAATTACAGGTATACGAATGAAGTTGTACATTTTTTGATAGTGTAGTGTTGGTGTGTGGCAGGTTTAATTTATTGAAGTGCTTTTACAGATTCATCCTAATGCATCGAAGTTTCGCACTCGGGGAATTGAACCAGAATTCGAGGAAAAGTTAAATAGGATGTTTACTAATACTGTGGCCACATGAGTGTTTTCTTGGACACCTGCATCTGGACAGATGCCATGTGAGCCTGATAAAACAACAAATGAAATGATATCTCCAGTTGAACAACTTGACAGTAGTGAATCGTCAGATGCACCTATCGGAAGAGAAATGTCACATGACCCTAAGAAGAAGCGTCCAATTGAGTCAGATGAGGGACAAAGGAAATTCAAAAAAGGGAAAGGTAAGGATAAAGTTGGCGGTGCGGCCAAATTGTCGCAACAAATTGATCGCCTTGTGACTGTAGTGGAGACTATTAGTACCGGATCATCCATTGCTCAAACTAAAGGACCAGATTATAGCATGCCACGGGTTATTGAAGTCCTTGATTCTCTTCCTGGATTAGAGAGTGGGAGCGAGTTGTATTTTTTTGCTATTCACTTGTGCTCAGACACGATTAAAAGAGAGTCATTTTTGACTTTGAAACGACCTGAGTTGAGGCTCAACTGGCTTAAGTTTGAGCACGGGCTACGATCATCCTCTTAAATTCCCTTGAGTGTCTCTTGAGTGTTCCTTTACTATGATTAATCTTTTAGTGTGGCTTTCATTAATTATGTTTCAGACCTTGTTGTTTTTTCCCATGAATTCGAATACATTGTACTGAATATTTTTCATTATTTCATTTGAATTATGTTGACATGCAGGTTTCTTCATTATATGCTGGGATGTCTGACAATATTGCTCAATCTTTTAGTTTAGAACTTGTTTGTGTTATTACACGACTCATTGAACAGTATTACAATAAGTATATTAAAAAAAACCCTTGTATGAACTCTGCTCAAACTGGAAACATGTGGGTAATGGAATTATTAGGCGGTCATGAAATTAGAAGTTATAGAATGTTTAGAATGGATAAGGATGTATTTATGTCGCTATGTAATGATTTGCAATGTCACTACGGATTACATGGATCAAGACATATGTCCGCGTTTGAAATAGTCGGAATGTTTTTATTCATTTTAGGTCAGGGTGCGGGAAATCGTTCAACACAAGAACGATTTCAACACTCTGGTGAAACAGTTAGTAGATGTTTTGAGTACGTTCTAGACATTATCTGTCGTATGAGTATGGATGTTATAAAGCCTGATGATCCAGAGTTTAGTGGAGTGCCTCACGAGATATTAATGGATTGTAGATATATGCCACATTTTAAGGTATTCTCTTCTTTAATTATATGCTTTCGTCCTTATTTAATGTTATCATTTTAAACATAGAACTTCCTTCTTTTTAGAATTGCATTGGTGCAATAGATGGCGTACACGTTGCAGCTACAATATCACCAGAAGATCAAGTCCCATATATTGGTAGAAAACGTGTGCCAACTCAAAATGTGATGGCTGTTTGTGATTTCAATATGAAATTTACATACGCATATGCAGGTTGGGAAGGTAGTGCTCATGATACAAGAATATTCTTATCTGCACTACGTCGTACAAATTTGAACTTCCCAACACCACCAGAAGGTTAAAACCTCTTCTATATTCATGAGAACTCTGTTTTATAGTTTTTTAAGTCTTTGTGTTCTTATTTCAATAGGTAAATACTATTTAGTTGACGCGGGTTATCCACAATTAGAAGGTTTTCTTGGACCTTATAGAGGAGAACGATACCATTTAGAACAATTTTGAATGGGTCGTCGACCAACTGGCTATAAAGAGGTATTTAACCAAGCACATTCTTCTCTTCGAAGTGTCATTGAACGCACATTTGGTGTCTGGAAGAAAAAATGGAAAATTTTGAAAGACATGCCAAATTATGCGTTTGCAAAGCAAGTGAAAATAGTTATTGCTACAATGGCGCTCCATAACTACATTAGGAAGCATCGTAAGCGTGATCTACATTTTCAAAGGGTCGAGGATAATCTAGATGATTTCGTTTATGAAGAGAATCAACCAGATGACAATAATGTAGAAGAGAATGAAGCTTTACTATCACTGGAAATGGATGAAGTACGAGATCAAATTGCAGTAAGCTTAATGAATACGACTTAATTCTTTTCATTTGAATTAAGGTTGTAGGTATATACGTGTGTATTTGTAGGACTTAAGTTTGTATTTGTAGGTACATATGTGGTGTGTGTATGGATATATATGTTTGTATTTACGTGTGTGTGGATATATTATTTATGTATTCACGTGTGTGTGTGTATTTTGTATTTTGTTCTTTCCATGCATGCCATGTTTTGTAATTTTGAATGAATTGTCTACTTCAAAGATATGTTTTTAATTTTTTCTTTGATTCTGATGATGTTATTATTTTATATTTTCGTTGAATAATCATCGCACCTGGAAAAGTGAATTTGTTTGTATATGCTGTATCAGCTTTGTATGTGTTGTGATTAATGCTTGGGTTTAAATTTTTTTTCGTGGTCTATAAATCTTGATGTTCACAATCATAGTCAATAATTGGTTTTGAATCTTAGTGGCTTGTATATATTCGGTTTAAGAAGTTTTAAGCAAGTTGTTAATAGGTATAGCATGTTTTCTCTTGGTTAATTAGCAAATATGCGTTGTACCTAATATTACAATGAATGTTAAATGATTAATATCTTTGTATTCTAATAGCTTGGAATCCCATGGGCCATCACAAGTGCCAATTATAATTGTGAGCTCACCACTATGCACTAGCTACGTAAGACAGCCTCACGCGCGTATGTGTTGCAATTTCAACTAGTTATGTAAAAAAATGACAAGTAGTTATTGTAAAAACTAAAAACTCATAATTATGGGAAAACTATCACTCCTCTCACTCCTATACTCTCCATTTTATTTTGACTTCTCTCTAAAATCAATGGTTTTTATATATTTAAAATTTTGAATTCAATTAAACTAAAAGAAAAAATAACATTGATGTCACATTTTCAAATTACTAGCTAATGCATGCCATGTCATTAGAAGAACAATTAAATATTATAAGAAACTATAAGTAGACTTCATGAAAATTACTGAAGGGTCATACATTTTTTTATGTGTAAGATTAATTTAATCTAATATTTAAATAATGTTTCACAATAATATTTTGAAGATTTTCTTATTTTAGGGTAATTCTTATGATATCTTATTGGTATGACATCTTACATTAATGGCTTAGTTTAGTAATGCTGTGGATTTTAAAAAAAGTGCTTGCAGAAGTTTCTTGCAGATTTTTGAAAAGAACCCCACCAAAATTGATAATTATGATATTTGGTTGCATTAATAAAATTGACAATTTATCATTATGTTATTTTTAGTTGTAATTTTATTGTGAATAAAGAAATGAAAAAAAGAGAATTAATTATCATAAATTTATTATTAAAAAATTTAAAATCATAACATTATGTTTTTTTAAGTTAAACAACTATTTTTAAATATCAAAAACAATTATATATAAAAAAATTACATATCATGTCTATTTTGGTCATTTTACATACCCACAGCAATTCTACCTCAAAATTTACCAAACGCTATTTATTGATTTTAGAACCAGCACAGCTACTATAATTATAATTTACCAAACACTCAGCTGATTCTTGTAACAGCAGCTTTTTCCTTCAGCACAGCTAAAAGCAATTAATCTAAAATCCGCAGCAATACCAAACTAAGCCTCTGTTTAGTTATTCACCAGTAGATTATCCGTGCATTTGTACGGATATGTAATAGTTTAATTACCAGTAATTTAAATAAAAAAAATGTATATATATATAGGAATTGTCTCTGGTCAGGCACTTGAAAAGTGCCTGACCAGTCAGGCACATGTATAATCGCATATTTTTTGTGTATATTTATACGTAAATTATGTATATTTATATATAAAATCGTGTATATTTAACATAAAATACAACAAATTAGTTAATATACATATTTTCATGTTATGTGTTCACTAATTGCTATAAAAAAAACATGTTTTGAAGATTAATATACATTGTCGTTTCTTCTAACTTAGGGCTTAAGAAAAAAAAACGGTTTAATTTGTGTTTCCATTTATGTTATTTACCTTTTGTACTTTTTATTTACGTGTTATGTACCTAGTTTTGTGTTTCTATTTATGCCCTTATCAATTTTTGTATTTTTAATCTACTTGTAATCTATTGTTTTATCTTACTTAAGTCTTAAGAAAAAAATGGTTTAATTTGTGTTTCCTTCTATGTTCTTCACTTTTTATTCTATGTTCTTCACTTTTTATACTTTTTACTTATTTGTTATCTACTGTTTTCTCTTATTTAGAGCTTAAAAAAAGTGGTCAAATTAAATAATATTTGAATTACGTTCTGAACGTGGCTTCCGAATCTACAAAACTCACACCATCAAAATAAGCTGTGCGGTTTAAATGTTAAGAAAAATAATAGAGTATGGCGATTAGTTAGAACTTATTTGTTTACATCATAAAATTATTTTTCTAATAGACAATACATATAACAGTCAAATTCATGCAATTGCACGTGCCTACTTTTACTAGTTTCTTAAAAAAATGAAAATATTTTAAGACATTAAAATATTTAAAAGAAAATAATAAAATAAAAAGTTCATGATTTTTTTCTAGATTTATTAGATTTTGATTAAGTAAAAGAGTACTAAGGTCATTTTACATCTTAAAAATCAACTTCAGAGTACCAAGAATATATTTTTAAAAATGTTGAGGTGTCATTTTAATATTATCAAGAACACAAGATACTAGAAGCATATTTCACTATATACATTGTCACTTACATTCATTAACATGAAATACAATAAATCAGTCAATATACATATTTTTATGCTATGTATTTACTTAATTGCTATAAAAAATACATATTTCAATGATTAATATACATTGTCATTTTTTATAACTTAACATATACATCTTTAAATGTAAATATACACACTTTATATATAAATATACACGAAAATGATAAAATTATACATCTGCCGTTTCAGTCCGGTAAATAGTAACCGCCGGATTAAAGACTTTGCCA
>JACAGA010000012.1:13879226-13967149 GCA_029231665.1 Morus indica | reverse complement strand
AAGTTGAAAACCGAACATTTAGGAGGCTTTTTCGACACCATCAACGTGGGTGGCTGGGTGGTGGACTGTAAAGGTGAATCATTCATGACCATTTGATGGTCTCTTTTTAGCGGCTTCGCTGTTTGGCTCTCGAAGCCTTCTTCTTTCCCTCGCGGTCCTCTCACCGGTTGCGTTGTTGTTAGAGGCTTACATCAACTATGCTTTGGGTTTTCTTTTTGCCATGCTTTATGTTTTAGATTGTAATAAAGGTGCAGCGATGTTGTTCTCGCCACTTTTTGTTTGTTGTTTTGTAATAACTGATGTGATTTCCTTATCATCCGGTGTTAGTTATGTCTCCCATCCGGTTGAGTTGTTTATTGACGGTGTGGATTGTTTGGTCAAATTAAAATATTGTCTATGTCGTGATACTGATGTCTCTTTTGAGTAAGGGTTGGTGTTTCGTCCCTCCAGCGCACAAAAACTTATTTTGATGGGAGAGATTTTTTTTTAAAATACAGTCTTAGATGCACTCGATCTTAGTGTGCCAATGTTATCTTCCTATCTCGGGTCATAGATGTATGTTTGTCTCTCTACCGAGTATTAGCTTTGTATTTGTGCTATTTGTTTATTTGTTTATGTTTGAATACAAATTTTCTTTGAAAAAAAAGGATTTGTCTCCGATAAGCCGTCTTACTAATAAGATTAATATTTTGATCTTTGAATCTAATCAAAATCAAATAAAATTAAAAAAATATGTAAAATAAATAATTTCTAATACAAATATAACAATTGAAAAAATAAAATTACCAACAACTCTTTATTTTCTAGCCTTACGTGAAAAATCCCTAAAAAATATATAAAAGCACTACTTTTTTAATTTAAAAAAGTCCCACAGCACAAGTCTCTCTGCCTCCGTTAATAAAAATGATAAATGACTTTTTATTCACTCTCCATTTATTCTGGAATCACGTGTCACTCTTGACTACGTGCATTCCTTTAAAATCAGCCGCGTGGCAATGGCGCCTAAAATATTGACATTTCAAACTCTCGCAACTCTACACGTATCACTCTATTTTTGTCACCCGCCTCCTTCCCCCCTCTCTCTCTCTCTCTCTCTCTCTCTGCTCCGCTCTTCCCCCTCCCCGCTTTCATCGCTCTCCCTCCCATCCCCCCTCTCTCTCTCTCTCCTCTCTATGCAAATTCTCCAATAGCTTCTGCAGTAACAATGGTGTGAAACGATTGATTCGATCTTCACTCACAGAAGTTTCTGGAAAAAAGGAAGAAATAACAGAGAGAAAAGTGACGAATTGATCTCAATTCCGATCAATTTTAGTGGCGATGGACACAATGAGGGGAACGCCGCCGGGGATTCTGCTAATTCGGAGAATCCGAGGCAGAGACTGGAGTTTCTCCACCTACAGATACGTGATCTTGTTCGTTACTTTCATAGCCTACACCTGTTACCACGCTTCTCGAAAACCAAGCAGCATAGTCAAGAGCGTTCTCGACCCGGATCCTCAAAACAACACCGCTTCGACCCGTCCCTGGCCGATCGGCGACGTCTTCGTGAAGAAGGAAGAGGACTGGATCGTAAACAGCAAGAGGTCTCGAGATTCGGGTTGGGCACCGTTCAACGGCAAGGACGGGACTTCGAAATTGGGCGAAATTGACGTCGCTTTCTTGGCTTGTTACTCTTTGGGCATGTACGTCGCTGGACATTTGGGCGACACGCTGGATCTCCGGCTGTTCCTGACGACGGGGATGATCGGGAGCGGAATCTTCGTCTGTCTGTTTGGAATGGGGTACTTTTGGGACATTCACATTTTCTGGTTCTATCTCGTTATGCAAATGGTGGCGGGGCTTTTTCAGGCGACGGGATGGCCGTCGGTGGTGGCGGTTATCGGGAACTGGTTCGGGAAGAGAAAGAGGGGCTTAATAATGGGTGTATGGAACGCCCATACCTCCGTGGGTAACATTAGTGGGTCGCTCTTGGCCGCGAGTGTTCTGGACTTTGGGTGGGGTTGGTCTTTCATAGTCCCCGGTGGGTTTATTGTGTTGGGAGGGATATTGGTCTACTCGTTTTTGGCTGCTTACCCTGAGGATGTCGGGTTTTCGAGTGCTCTTCAAGGATCGGCCCCTAATAATGTTGAGTCGATTGCAAGTAATGATGATGAAGAAGCGAGGACCGGGAAAAGGACTGAGGCAATAAATGGGGTTCCGCGGCATGGGTCGGTTAGTAGGAGAAGTGTTGGGCTCCTTGAGGCGTGTAAGATACCTGGGGTCATACCTTTTGCTTTGTGCCTGTTTTTCTCAAAGCTTGTGGCCTACACGTTTCTGTACTGGTTGCCGTTTTATTTAACCCAGACAGGTATTATCTGTTTGTCCTGGTCTTCTCATTTGGTTAATTGGTATAAAAAGTTAGAGATAATGTTATTGCTGTTTAGCTTGTTTCATGTTGTTTACCTATTCATTTGTTTAGTCTTACTACATTTTAGCCACACTTATATGGACAAAGACATTTTAGTACTTAAGCTAGGAAATCTAAACTGCAAAACTAAATATCGGAGCTCATCCTACCTAGTAGGATTCCTATTCCTAAAGTTATTAAATACTAAGAAGTTTTCAATTCTGCATTCTAATGGAATACTAAAGAGTTTCCAATTCTACATCGTAATAGATAAGTAAAGACTAGAAAAGAAAATACGTGATCTACTTTTTTATTCTTTTTCTTTCTTTTCCAGCACCACCTCCCTTTTCTATTATATTCCATTTTTCTTATCAATGACTATTATTTGATGGGAGTAATAATTTGCGTGGAATGGATATAGCGTTTTAGTATTGACTCTGGTATCCTGGATCTTTGTGTTGATTAAGTCAATCCTTTGATTTCAATGAAGGGAGGGAAATTGGTCGGTCCATTCTCATGATAAACGTTCTATCAACATGATTGTGTAACTGTTGCCGAGCCACAACCTGAAAAGTTGAATTTTACAATGTCAAATTATTTCAAGTATATGTGACTCAAACTTGGTGTACTTGTGGCCGGGGCCTGTCCTTTGTAGTTATACTATCATTTCTTACTTCTTATCAGTCATCTTGTCAATAACTTGTTATTCTTTCAAGGAGTGAGAATTGAATCGTTCTTTCTCATCAATGCTTAAATCATGGCAAGCAATCATGAAATCATCTGAAAAAATCAGATGCACATCTTGTTTTCAAGCTTCTTATAATTTTGAGTTCTCTGTCTAATATTTGTCTTGTTTTCTTTTAACATTTTGCAGAAATTGGTGGAGAGTATGTTTCTGTAAAATCCGCTGGAAATCTCTCTACTTTGTTTGATGTAGGGGGAATTATCGGTGGAATTCTCGCGGGCTTTATATCTGATAAGCTTCGTGCTCGGGCTACAACGGCAGCCAGCTTTATGTATGCTTCAATTCCTTCCATGCTTTTATATCGAACATACGGGGGTATTTCACACTCTGTCAACATTATGCTTATGATGATTGCTGGCTTATTTGTGAATGGGCCATACGCACTTATCACCACTGCAGTTTCTGCGGACCTTGGTACTCACAGTTCTCTTAGAGGGGATTCTCGAGCACTTGCTACGGTTACTTCCATTATTGATGGCACTGGATCAGTTGGTGCTGCTCTTGGTCCTCTGCTTACTGGATTTCTTTCAACAAAGGGATGGGATGCTGTATTTCTGATGCTAATGCTAGGGGCTCTCATTGCCGGACTATTATTATCACGTCTGGTCATGGCTGAAATTTCTGAAAAAGCATGCAAACCATTGCCTGTTTCCAATGCGCAGCAAAGTGTTGAAGGTAACCGAGTTTTTTCCTTTTGCTATGATGGTATACATTTTCTAGAAACAACTCATTTGGATATGCAGAGATTGAGCTGGTCAGTTTTTAGCCTTAATTTGTTAATGGTAGTAGAACTAACAGAAACTTGCATGTGCTGGTCATAGAAAATCATGTGCTTTTGACTACATATGTTACAGTCATGTCTAAAACATCCGAGACAGTTTCTAGAATACTGAATTAAACTGAAATGTTCTGGTTGAAATGTTTCTCGTATACTCGACCAGATAAAGATATAAACAAAGAACTAATACTTTTTTGAAGTCCTAGGTATCTGAAATTATTTGATCTCAGCTGATGATTCTTTGCATAAAAAAACATCACATAAATTTGTTAAATGAATGCATGACATAGATATAACATTTTTATCGTGTTCTTTGTTTTCCTTTTTCTGTTGTTGAATGCATGGAGAGAATATGCAAGCATTTCCGGATTCACTTCCAATTCTAAAAGACGCCAAAAAAAAAATACCAAGATGAAAATTTTCACTTATTTCTACTACTGCGTCAATTTCTGACTTAAACCTGATCTCTTCTGTTACAGCTCCTGCATCTCAGCCGCTTCTAAGCTACCGTAGATGATTCATGGACAAGAACTTCCATCATAAGACCTCGGAAGTAAGAACATGTTCCCAACATGCAGGTGATGTGATAGCCTCAAGAACCACACTGAGGAATGCAAACTAGCAGTGGTCATTTATAGTATCAAGAAATAGATTGTTCTTTTTGTTCCCATTGCAGAACAAATTTGGAGCATAGTATTTTCGGAATTTTGATGGCTCTGAGAAGTAGCTTTTAGCACCTCACATTTTCTGCAATATATGCATGCATACGTGTAATTATTTTGTTTTCTACTCCACATTTGTGCTCTTGAGGGACTGAGTTGAAGTGCATATGTAGCTGTTGAGAGACACAACTGCAGAATGCTGTTTCTATCTTTTGAGTGCTGGGCTGGATGTTACAGGTTGCCAATAGCCCTTAGAGACATTTCTCCAACCGAAACTATTTGGGCTTTACCTCTGTTCTTCTATGAAAGGTTTGGTTTGGTTTTTGTTTTTGTTTTTTTGGTTGCTAATGTTGCTGTTGGGATTACTTTTTTAGCTCCGTTTTTGTATATTTGGTTCTTAATAGGTTGAATTGTTGCGTTGTTGTAAGACTGCTCGTTCTCTTTCGACAAGTTTTTGGGTGTTTTTCGGGGTTGAGCTGGTAGAGTTTAAGTTATAGGGAAGAAGGCATAGTTTGGAATTGTTGTGCTTTTAACCGAAACACTATTTTTACTTAAAAGCAAAAGAAGATAAACTTACTTAAAAAAAAAAAGTAAAAACAGAAATATATCTAAAAACTGCAAATTCCAATTTCTCTAAAGTCTCAATTAAAAAGTGTATTGCTTTTTATGTAAAATGCTTTTGTGACATGTTAACAAACAACATAGTTGAGTTGTTGTTGTTGTTGTTTTTTTTTTTTTTTTTTTTTTTTTTTTTTTTTTTGCTTTTAGTCCAAACTCACCCAAGTCTATCTCGTGTGAGATTCATATAAATAGTGGTTCTGTTCTTTTCCCACTGTTCTTCTGGCCATAAAGTTCTGATTCTTGTTTGAGCTTAAAAAAAAAAAAAGAAAAAAGAAAAAGAAAGAGCTTTCTACGTGTATAGATTCCCATGTGTTTTAGATCCATTTGCAAAAACCATAAACTCTAAACGCAGCTATGCTCCAAAACCTTTACAAAGTACTACAAAAATGCTAAACGCAGCCAGACACATATGTAGCTCTTTTTTGAAGGGAAAATTAATTTATATAATATTTTTGGCGAAAAGCAACCAACATATCTTATGAATAATGGGTCTTTTTTTTTTGTTCGCTGTCGAGACCCGTATTTTTGCGAAATAATGAAAATTTTAAGAACAAGATGCTGTTTTGTAGAAAAAGACTGAACAGAATGTTTGTGATTTTTATTTATTTATTTATTTTTTTTGATAATTGATATGATAACGCTTTCCAGCATCCAGCTTATACTTTCACTTTAAAGTGTTTATACTTTTTTTTGAATTATTTTATTTTTTCAATTGTTTGTGCGTATAATGCATTTGTTTTGTCCATTCATATTCTCTTTACCTTTTTATCTTTTGGAAAAGTTAACGGACATTTATTTTTTTAGTTTTAGTTTTTGGCTTGGCTAGTAATTCGTTCAACAAAAGTACATAGAAGCACTTTTGTTGAGTAGCCTGTTATTGTATAGTACTAATATACTATGTGGATATAATGTATTTTATCCAACATATTATTTTTTTAGTCCCTTTTAACGAGTATCCTCATTTCTTTTCATTTTTCAATAAAAAAATAATCCTTTATAGCCTCTTACTATAAGAAAAACGATACTGACTGACAAAAAACCAGTTTTACCTGAACTCCAATGAAATGTTTAAGAGAAAAGTGTGCGCTCCACAAATGAACACCTAAAGAGATACATCAAAAATTGAGCACACACAAAACTATTTGACAGATCTTCTTTAATCAATGAAAATATCCAATTAATCGATATCGAGAATTTCATAACACCAAGGTCTCACAAAAACCGTCTAAGATTCTCAAGAAAACAAGTCTTAACTAGCAGAAGAAACAACCAAACACTAAATAAAGACAGAAACAGGTAGAGATAGAAATCACCGTTATAAAACCAAATACTAAATAAAGACAGAAATAGGTTGGGGTAAAAATTAGGTTTATGGAGAGCTTAATGACTTCGGTTTTATCATCAAAAATCCAAACTTTGGTGAAGAAAGGTGGCCGGATTCATCCAGGGGAGATTAAGAGATGTTAGCCCCGTAATAATGTGGCCTTAATAATGTGGTCTTAAATCCCATTAATCCATATTTTGTAACACTCATTTCTCTCACCTATGTAAAGAGTTCTCCACATGAAGGAAAAGACACATTTTTTAGAAATCACTTCCTCTCTCTCGGTTTCTCTCTTGCTTCGGAAGTCTTTGTGTTTTTCTTGTTAGTTCCCTTTTGGTGATAGAGGGAATATCCAGTTCTAGTTCGTCGCACAGTTTCAAAAGTGCATCAAGCTACCGTCATTGTTGTTGTTATATCCTGGGAGACGAACGTCCAACGTAACCTCAAGCATACACCGGAGGGGACGAATCTGTTTTAAGAAAAACGTGGTTCACGTGCCTCGACATCCTTACAACTTTCATTTATGAGTTTTGGTAAAAAAGTTGAATTACAATTGTACTGTGTTGTTCTTTTGGAGTGTAACTTGAGTGTAGTTTTTGAGTTGAATTTGAGTTATAACTTGAGTTGAAGTTAGAACTTGAATAAAGCTGAGTAAAATTGAGTGAAGTTAAAACTTAAAAAAACGTGAACTTGAATAAAATTAAAATTTGAGTTGTCTTTTTTTGAGCTTTATGTGTAAAAGAACATGTTTTGTTCTTCCTTAACTTATTTCTCTTTGTATTATCCACTATTTCGGCTAACAATACGAACTTTGAGGCGGCCAGAAACGGTGAGGCACCCAATGAAGGAAAAACAGCCTCAATGTGCAACCGAACCAACATAAATACACCAAAAGTGTAGCCCAACATAACCAGCCAACATGACACATCTGATACCATCTGTTAGAACATATGAGGGTGTATAGTTACTCCATGTACTGTTCTGTAGCTTAGTATTTCTTTCTCCTAGTTAGTTGTTCTCTCCTTTGGTAGTTTGTACAGTAATACTTCCTTAGCCCTTGACACGTGTATAGGGATAGGGCATTTCTTCCGTGTATATAAACTTCTTTGAGCTGCAATAGATTTACTTAACTGAGCATTTCATCTTCTTCGCCTCCTCTTCTCTTCCTCACTAGTTAACCCTAAATTCTATTTCCATCAAATATATCGTACCTCGAAATAGCAAATTCAATGTATATATAAATAAATAAATATATATATATATATATATATATATATATAGCAGAAACCATCCTATCACCATGTGAGCTTCATTGCGAGTAAAACACAAGTCCGAGATTGATCTGCTCAGGTCATCTACTTTGCTTTGTAGCACCGAACTAGATTTTTCTAACGGTTATAATAAGCAGTGAAACTCCAATTCAAAAAATAAAATACAAGTAAAAATAGTGAAAAAAAAGCAGTGAAAGCTATACTACAAACTTAAAAACTGCGAAATTTTCGGGTGCCAAAAAACTCTTTAATTTAGGGCACTTTCATGCAAACCAACAACAGAAATGGGGGTTGTTTTCGACCAAGCTGTGACAAACAAACCATATAAGCATATTGCGTACGTGAGAGACATGTGATCATGGTACGTACCAACAATTTGCTTCCACGAATGCAATATTAGCAATCAAATCTCACGTCCTCTTTGAAAGCTCCAAACGTAGGACAGGATAAAACGTCAATTTTCTAGAAACCAAATTCCATAATTTGTCCCATTTTTATCGACTGATTATTTGCTTATCCACTCATTAGTTGAGCGGTTAAGAAATCTAAAAATATGTTTGTGCGGGTATATTTATTTACTATAAATATGCAGAATATTGTCACGGGTCATAATCATTACATAGTGCGGACATAATACATACATAAATACATACATACATACATACATATATATATATATATATATATAATATATATACGTGTGTGTGTGTGAAGGCTGAAAGACATGGGGTCCTTGCCAACCAATATGGAAAACGAAATACATAATATATATATAAAACAATCGATCGTTCATTAAAATAGACACATGTTGGGATTTGTCTTTAAGTCTCTTTTGTTATTTCTTATCAACTTCAATTATATAACATTTCCATTATTTTATCAAAAATATATGCTAATTATAATTTTCGAATAAAATGTATGTGCAGTTCAATTTAAAATGATTTCATCCTTCAAATTTTTTTGAGAAAAAATGACATGTTTTTGTTTTATTTTTTATTTTATTTTATCAACTATAATATATATATAATATTTCTCATTTCATCATCTAATGGATATGTATGACATCTGAAAATTTGAAATGAATTGTAGTTCTACCTCTTCTTTTTTTTTTTTTTTTCCCTGGAAAAAGTTGTACCAATAATGTTGTACTATTGATAAACCTTTTGACATAATTGTATACCAAGTAGTAGTGTGATATGCAAATAATCATTGGAAAATAGTAGAGAATATGCCAATATAAAAAACTTAAGAAAGTATATAAGCTAATTTTTAGTTATAAAAATTAATAGGTCATAACTTGTCAAGTTATAGTTCATAAACAAACAAGTTATGGACAATTATGGATAATAACTTGTCAAGTTATGGTTTATAACCAAATAAGTTATAGACGAAAATAGTAATTTGACATATTTATTAACTTATGTAAATTATTGGTCTATTAATTTTAATTCATCTCAAGTCTTGATCTATTTCCCTCTTTCTCCCATAATCATTTAAGAGAAATAATTATCATTAGATAGATGTAAAAGTTATAGAATATTTAGAATAATTCTCGAATCATAAAAACAGTAATACTCCTCAACGGGTTAAATTAATGCAGATCAATAAGGTGAAATAAAACTCAATATTATCATTTTGTCTAAGATCTCGTCCTACATGCATTAATTACTAAGGTTAGCATGAGGACAAGATATTGAATTCTTCATTGGACCACAAAACCAATTTTTAGTGCGCATTAATGTAGGTGGCTATAACTATAGATTCCATATGTATATAGCACAGTCCTCTTTAATCATCAAGTACCATAATTTATTTTCTTCTGGTAAGTATTCATGAACAACGTGAATGGGACAACAAAGTGAAAGCAGAAGAACTAATATACATGAACTAGGTACCACCACCACCTGGGCCACTCCACTACTTAATTAATTAGGTAATGAAGATCTAAAATGGAATTAGGAGCTTTCTAAGCATGGTATTGTGTGTTTCTGAGTGGTGGATTTCATCAAAATCATATTAAAAAAAAAATGCAAACAAACAAAAACTTAATAAATTGGATAAGATAAGTTTTGAATTTCGATATAAATTCGTCTGAGAAGAAAACAGAATTTTGGTGTAATACGTATATATATATATATATATGTTTGTGTGTGTATTTTTATACTTATTGACTTATTTACGTGTATATATGCAGTAATTATTAGTATTTTATACTTATTGACTTATTTACGTGTATATATGCAGCAATTATTAGTATTTTATACTTATTGACTTATTTACGTGTATATATGCAGCAATTATTAGTATGTAGCATAGAGATCACGATATATATATATATATATATGTTTGTGTGTGTATTTTTATACTTATTGACTTATTTACGTGTACATATACAGCAATTATTAATATGTAGCATAGGGATCACGATAGACCACACACCATATCGTTCTTCATTTCCCTTTCTAGAGACTTCTTGTCACGCGGTTTCTCTAAAATGGTTTAGTGCGGTAGCTTTCGTTGACGTTGACTTAAAGATATCATTGCCGGCCCATATATAATAAAGCTAAGTGAGCATAAAAGGGGGAACTCAAAGATAAACCATATCATAATCAAGGGGAGAACTAGAAAGTATTTACCCTAACAAGCTTTCAATTACTTAATTATAATGATGGAGCCAAAGCATATATGAACGAAAAGTGAAAAGAAAAATATTAAAGGAAAAAAAACGTCTTCGTGGGAAAAAAGAGGAATGGGTAAATACTGATCACGCTTTTTATCATATATAAATTTCTTGTAAATCAGTAAGTTTCTTCGTAAATTTTTTTTTTCCTTTTTTATTTTTCATTGATAAACACCTTTTGAGATCGGGAGAACCCGAGACTTGAACGCTCATAACCACTTAAATCTAACTCGTCATACTGCTCTTTGTAAATTTTTAATATTGATAAATTATTTTTTAAATTAAAATATTACAAAATACGCACAAGGCATATAAATTAGGGTACTGTCTATAACATGTAGGGTTTAAATTAGGGTAACATTGCATATCCAATCTTGTGTTAGGGCAAGGGTGCTTGTAATATAGGATGCTCCCGCTGTAAAGATTTCTAATTATATATCAAAATACTTGGTGAAGACAACTTTAATTTGAGGAGAAACATGTAATAAAGTTGGACCTGAACGTAAAATATACGAAACGATGGAATTTCTCTAGATTATTCCATGTGCTTTTGCCATTTTGTGATTCTCATGGAAGCTTTTGGTGGGACAAGGAGGCCTACCTTTTAAAGATGAAAAAGAGGAGTGCATTTATGGCGGAGAATATTATTTTATACCACTGATCGATACGAATTAAGTTTTACTCATTGAATTGGTTTTTCAACAATCTGATTTGAAGTTGGGACAGTAGTTTTATGGCGTGTAAATTTTTGATGCGGACATGCATAGATCTAATTGTTAAAAACTAATCTAATGATTAAAAACCATAAATTTTACCGGTGGAACGAAAATGAATGTACTACCACCCCTTATTATCATGAAGAGAATTTTGCTTCTGTCACGTGTTGAGGCACATAGCAGTTCCATGCCTTCCACTCTAAGAGAAGTCTTTCCAAGAGTATTTTAAGCATCCTGAGCATTTTGTTTCACGGAAAAAGAAAATAGTGGTAAGAAAAGAAAAAAAATACGGTAAATATCCATTTGAACTAACGTACGTAATTTAATGGGCGAAATGAATCGTTTTAAAAATTTTAAATATATGTTAAAACAAGTTTAAAGGGGCATTATAAAATTAATCTAAGTTCGATACGGTAATATCTCCCTCTCCATCTTTCTTGTTTTTGAAAAAAAAAAAAAAAAAAAGATCAATGTGTCATCCTGTTTCCATTTCCTCCGTCATAATAATAAATATTTTTGCACGCTTTCAATAATATTTTTGCATCTCTCATTATTGAACCGATAGCTAGCAAAACAAAACAAAAAAAAGTAAATTAGGAATGTACTTAAGTGGGGTTGAATTAAAGATTTTTTTATTGTTTCCACGAGTCAATTAACAAGAAAAAGAAAGCACCATTATTAAACTTAAAAAAGAAAAGCACCATTATTCGAGTTCTGCTATATGCTTGGCACGCTATCATATTATGAAAGGCACAAATATTATCATAATTGAAAAAAAATGGTAGGATTGTTTTTTTAAGTAGCATTTTTTAGAAGATTTTCGCTCACCTTTTCATTGTTTGTTTAGAAACACAATAAACAAAAAATATTAACTAATAAGTTTTAACGCATAGAAAAGAAAGTAAAATATGCATAGTCATCATTTTCAAAAGATCATTTCTCTACACATAACCAGAATATAAATTCAGTGTAAATTAGTGTATATCTTATATAACAATAACTTTTAAAAGGAGTAAACCACTTTTGTTATACTTTTCTATTATCATTCTTATGTAATTTATGTCTTTTTTCACCTTAATCCTAGTTATATAGTATCCATGATCAATGTGTATATAAAAATATAGAAAACACTATTGCTAAGACAAACACACGTGTCAAACAACCACACCAACCGCACCAAAATCCCATGCACTCAAACGCCAACCACAATGAATATATGGATTCCTCCCAAAATATTCCACCAACTCCTTTTTTCCCTGCCTTTATATATCATTCTCACCCTAACTCGACCCTATTCCTTGCCACACCGAAAAAACCTCTGTCTCTCTCTCTCTCTCTCTTTATAGTTCCTCACTCTTTGTATCGCCTCCTCCACTCGCTCCCGCCTGAGCCATGGCCCTCACGCGCGCCATGCTCTTCCTAACTCTCTCCCTCACCACTCTCGCCGCACTCTCCTCCGCCCAAGCTCCCGCCTCCGCCCCCACTTCCGGTGGCGCCATCCCGCCTTCCTCTATTTCCACCCCTCCAATGGCAAGCCCACCAACGAAAACACCAAGCCCACCAACGATGACGCCACCAACCGCTACACCAAGCCCACCAATGGCAGCACCAAGCCCACCAACGGCAGCACCAAGCCCACAAACGGCAGCACCAAGCCCGCCAGCCCCCACGGCAAGCCCACCGACAGAAGCCACCCCACCGACAGCAGCCAACCCACCATCGCCCATGGCCACCCCACCGATGATGGCAAGCCCACCACCAGCGGAGCCAACTCCGGCGCCCACATCGTCGGCGAGCGCGCCCGGCCCAGAAAGTCCCGAAGGCCCATCAGCAGGGTCCCCGCCATCACCGGCTCCTGCGGGAGGACCGTCGGGTGGCGCCAAGCCGCCGGCCACGACTCCGGTGGGGTCGACGCCGGACAACGGAAGCATGAACGTTAAGGGAAGTAAGATGGTTTTGGTGGCGTTTTTGGGAGGACTTGCACTCCTTCTCTAAATTTGATATTAATGTAGATTTTTCAGATATTTATTTGTGTACGTATTCTTTGCTTTTGAGATATGTTTTCTTTTTTGATTTATTTTCTTGTTCTGTTTTGTTATTATTATTATTTTTTTTATTGGGACATTTTTATGAATTCTTGGAAGTCTCCGTATTGTGAGTTGCAAGGGATAGTCATGGTATTAGCTCTTTTGTAGCATTTTGACTTAGCAGAATAAGTGAGACTTGATTCTTGTTTGTGTTTCAGTTATTGATTATATTATGTTGTGTACGTACAATCACTAGGAGAAAAAAAAAAAAAAAAATAGAGAAACTACATTGTCATATTTCTGAAGGTGAGGCATGTTGTTCATATGAGTTTTACAAAACGTTTTTTTTTTTTTTTTCTTTGTGATTCTTAAAAGAAAAAAAAAAACTGTATTTAAATTTTTCTGGAAAGCATATAAATATCGTCCTAAAGAAGAATAGTTTGTTTCCATTTTTGGTAAAAAAGTAAAAAAGAAAAGAAAAGAAAGTTTCTTTGGTAGATAAAAAATATATAATCAGGTTCATTTAACTTAAATTGTCATATTTTATTTAAGGTGATATGATTCTGATTTGATATGAAGTACTAAACGGGTAAAACTGTACTTATGGTATTTTTTTTTTTTTTATACCACGCCACAAATTCTTCTTTCTTTTTATTTTCTTTTAAGAAATTTTATGATTATGTATAAAAAGAACACCCCACTAGTAGAGCATAATTTTTAAATTATAGGGCCTTTTAGATTAAAATAAAGAATGACAATTTAAATAATGTTCCGAAAAAAAAAGCTCTCAAAACAATGCTCCATTGATAGGATAGTATTTATAACTATTAAATTTTCATTAGGTTCCGTTACATTATCGTACCTTATAATAATTTAATATAATTACATTATCATACCTTATAATAATTTAATATGATTTTTATTTGATTTGACGGTAAAAAATTATATCTACATTTGATCAGAAATTGTGAAAAATTGTGTGCTACCGACAGTATACTTTTTTTTTTTGATAGTATACTTTTCATATAACTTAGCACATAATTTTCATCATTTTCTGTCATGGAGACTTTGATGCATAAGAGTCACAAGGGGATAACGCATCCAAAATATTGAGTCCCTTTATAAGTTTTAATTTAATTTAATTTAATTATTTTTAAATAGAGGGAAACTCCCTTCATAAGATTTAGCAAGCATTTTTATTAACATTCAATATTTAAGAAACTTAAGCACTAATGACAAAGGCTTGCTTTCTCTCTTTGTTTCGGTCTAAAATATTAGACACAAGATAGAAACATTATTACCTAATTGTATATTGTAATATCATAAAAAAAAAAAAGAAATCCTCTTATAAAATGACACATGTACTCCACAACCGTAGCTTTCTGAAAGGCATAACCAACTTTTTTTTTTTTTTTTAATAAAAAGGAAAAGGCACCAAAAAAGGGGAAAAAAAGAGAGAAAGAAACTTTAGTAGAAAGTTTGTTGAGGATGATGCTTGAGGGGAGTAGATGGGGAGAGTAATGAATAGGTGGAAGAAGGGAATAAGAGAAGAAAGATAAAAGGTAAGGTGCTTAGCTGTATAAGGTAGAAATGTGTGGTGGTGGTGAATATATACTGAATTTTGGTTTGGGAATATATCTTGGACTCATTATTATGGGAGAGGAAGCTACTATAGGGGAAGGAAACCATCAAAAGAAGAAGTTGGCCTTTTATGGTGGGAAGCATATGAGGAAACATTGGTTTGTCATGGTGGGGGCAAATATGTGACAGATAATACTACTTCAGCTCTATGAAAGTGATATGCACATGGTGTTTAAGCCCCACCAATATTAATGACTTCGAGAGGGACTTAGGGAGAATTTTTTTTTTTTTTTTTTTTTTAATGTATACACACACACATATAAACAGTTAATGTTTATGGCTCTCATTTTTATTAATAAGAAATGAAAACACCGAGAATCGAACTCTTATATATAAATACGTTAAGCACTCGTGCATCTAACTATTTGAGTTAGTCTCAAGTGGCTTTTTGAGTAAGGCTGGTTGGTATTGTTCTGAATACCAAACTAGTTTAGTTATTAAAATTTGGATATAAAGTACTAACGTGAAGATCCAAGTACTAATCTAGATTTATTTTCATAATCATTGGAAGTCTTTAGCATTGCCAAGTACTAATTTTGGATATCGAGCAAACTTATTTAGTTATTAGTTTCATTGCCAAGTACTTCTTTATCATCATTTGAAAAAAGGGCATGACTGACTTAGTTTTGTTGTTATTCAATTAAACTAATAGCCATTGGATGCCTGAATTATAAGGGAACGAGTACTCTCATCAAGGCAATCATTCTTTCCTCTCCAAGATAGAGACAATACTCAATAATGTTAGTGTTCATGGTTAAATTGATTCCAACCAATATGAATTCATAAATACAATTATCACAAACACATAAAATTTAAGCCCTTTTAATAAAATTTCTTTTTTGGTAATTAACTCATAAGCGTCATATATATATATATATGCAATATTATCACTTTAGTATCGTTATAGTTAGTGTTGTATATGGGTTGGGTTGGTACGGGGTACGGTTTTTTCTTGCCCTGCTCCAAAGGGTGCGGATTGCACATATTTGGTGCTAACGATGTTAGAAAAATTTCACAACCTAATGATGTTTGGGTTGGGTTGGGTTGGGGCGGTGTGGGTTGGGTTGGGTGGTCGGTTTCAACATTCAAAGAATCAAAATTCAATTCAACATTCAAAGTTCATCATCAAATAGAAATAATAACTCCAACATTCAAAGTTCATCATTAAATAATACTGATCATCAAATAGAAATAATACTGATCATGAAACATAACTCCAACATTCAAAGTTCATCATTAAATAGAAAAAATACTGATCAGTCCATCAGATAGCAATTGAAAGTTCAATTCAACATCAAACATAAAGTAAAGTATTCCATCCAATATGAAACAAGGGTTAGAACTTAGAGGACAGGACCCAGACATGTTTGTGCGGATTAGATTGGGGTTTGCGGACTATTATAGGTCCAACTCACAAACCGTCCCAAACACTCCAGGCCAGACATTTAGTGGGCCGAAAAATAAAAAATAATGTTACAAATTACCTTTTTCGAGTTGAGTTGAGGTGTGATGGATTGAGTTTACAAATTATTCGGGTTTATGAACAACCCTAGTTATAGTCAAACATAACTTCTTATGTGATTGGGGAAGAAAGATATATATATATATTTTTTTTCTTAAAGCATTGGATTCTCTAAATGGGATAATCGGCAAGAATCATCTGCCCCTTTTCATCTTTATCACGTGTTTTTTTTTTTTTTTTTAAAAATTATTTTTCTGAGCCTTTTATTTTGGCCTTTTTATCCACATAGTCACGATCCAAAAGCAACCTTTCCACACCATTGGTTATTTAGTGGCATGACAAGGCTTTCCTTTTTGAAAAAAATCCGGGTACTCAATACTCCTTCCACTGCGGTAAGAAAAATGTATGAATAATTCACTTCATGAGGAATTTATATGTCACATATGGATCACTTGTTTTACAGGAATTGTCAGTGTAGGTCACTTCCTCAAAATGTAGGCCACCTTCTACTCTTATAACTTATTATTATTATTATTATTAAAAAAGGCAACCTTTCATTGAAATGATTGAGATAAATTTACAACAAAATCTTTCTGTTTCCTTTTTTGGACATAAAGTTTAGCATTGTTGCTCTAAGCACCCAAAAAAAAAAAAAATTCTTTTCGAATTTAGAGATGATGGAGTTTGACTTAAAGATTTTGTAATTACAAATATCTGCAACTATAAGTTTTGAAGATTGAAATCAACATAAAATTGACATAGTCGGCAATTTTCATTTTTTAGCATAATCAAAATAAATTATGATCATTAATTAGAGGGCATATTTGTTAACTATAATGAAGAGAAAGATAATGAGTTTGAAAGGAAAATAAATGAATAAAAACGGGGTCATTATTTCCTTCGCAATGTTTACGTATATGTTGGATAGAATGAGATAATAAATATATTCTCTCTTTCTTTTTTCAAAGGAGGAATCAAATCTCTTCCTAATGTTTACTAATTTTATGAATAAAAATCTTATTTAGTTATTATTTTTTTCGTATAATTAAACAATTATTAGTTTAATATGTGAACTTATCAGGTGTGTATAAGTAAATTTAATATTTATTCATTAAATGATAATGAATAAATATATTTAGGGATAATATTTTCTCCTATAGATGCAAACTGTGTTGGGACCCGCCCTTAATAGAGTGGGAATGTGGAATGCTAATAATGTGATTTGAGGTAGCCGTCCCACTTGAAATTTTGTAGCTTTTAATTTTGTATCTATATTTTTGCTAAATATGCATTTTTCACCCCTTAAAGTCTCAAATTATATGTTCATCTCCATTCCAAAGTTGACTTATATGTCCACCCCCTCACTTATTTTGTTGGCGTGAGGATGATGAGTCTTCTCCCCACCTCGCCTCTGTCCCGGTGTACACTTTCTTTTTGAAATACGACAATTTCATTAAAGAGTCACTAAAGGGCTAAAATACAAGACCATATTAAATTATAAAAACAGATGTCACTCACATATTTAGGCATTATAAATGCACCCTTAATCCAACAACGGAGGAGGATATCCCTCCAAACAATAGCGCTATAACAAGATTCAACCATACAGAAATGATTCGAAATGAACCAGATCTTAGTCTCATAATGAACCTTAAACACACAATTCAGAGAGGCTCCGGTGTACACTTTTAAGAAAATGTATACAGTCTTTAGTGTTTTTTTTTTTAAAATATATTTAGTATTAATCTAATCCTAATATTGTTATTTATATATATTGTGAAATTTTGGTTGTTTTACGGTTTGAACCATGGTTTAAATTTTTTTATTATATTATTTTCTTTAAAAAAATTTGAATATTTGTTCATACTTATGAACTACATGACACCTAAATTTAGATTGAAGTAATGATCATTTCAAATTATTATTTTTTGTTTATAACTCATTAGAATTTTTATTGACAATAAACATATGATGAGGAGGGAAAGGCCTCCAATGGGATCTCTAGACTCTATCCCCACCTCTTCTTATTCGAGATGGGGGAGGCGATAGGGCTAGAAATTATTTCCTGGCTTCGGTCCTACTTGTTGTCATCCTTATCTATATTGTTCGAGCTTCACCAAATTACTGTGTGACTGTGTCTAATTTTATAAGTAAACTTGTGACAAATACAAACGGAACACTGCATTTTTTCCCTTTCAGTACGAGTTTGGACGACACTTTACATAATGCATGTGCACATGACACATCAATGCAATCAATACCGACTAGACTCCAGCATAAAATGAAAATATATATAACAAATTTTATAAATTCCTTCTCAATTTTGCCATCTATGTTAATGTCCTCTAAACTTTAAAATGTACATGATTCTTGAATTTTATTACTTGTATCAACATGCCTCCTGAGGTTAACTCTGTTAAGTTTTTTAACAGAAATGTTTATAAATGCATCCTAAATTTTATCACTTGTGTCAATATGTCTCTTGAATTTTAAAATGTACCTATTTTGCCCCTCAAATTATGATATGTCTCTAACTTTTTTCCCTCTATATTGATTCTATTAGTTTTTTGAACGAAAATGTTGATATAACCATTAAATTGTTAATTATCTATGATATTTGAGGTTTATTGAATACATTCTCCTCTAAAAATGTTAGTTAAGCACTAATTCTCAAACATTAGTTGATTAGAGACAATAAAGAGGGACAAAATGAGGGGTAAATTTGTGTAATGTAATAAATTTTGTTAGTTTTTTTTCTTAATATTTCACCTAGATATAAGTGCTTGAAATAAAACATGTCTATGTTTTATACATATATAGCATTTCAAAATCTAAATGTGTTCAAGTCATTTATTTTATTATACATTTTTAAAAAAATTAACACAAACCTTAAGAAACCCATTAATTACTTAATAAACTTTAATGATCAAATATCATAGATAATTAGTATTTAATAGTCATATCAATATTTTCGTTTAAAAAACTGATAGAATTAAAATGAAAGGAGAAAAGTCAAAGACATATCATAGCTCGATGAGTAAAATAGATACATTTTAAAATTTAAGAAATATATTGACACAAATAATAAAATTTAAAGAGTGTTTATAAATATTTATGTTAAAACACTTAACAGAGCTAACTTCAAAAAATATGTTAATATAAATGATAAAATTTAGAGAGTACAACCCGTACATTTTAAATTCAGAAGGCATGTTAACATCGTGAGAAAGTTTAGCAAGTTATAAAATGGGAAATAGTAAAAAATAGGCCAATATAAAAAGCTAAAGAAAGTATATAGGCCAATTTTTTGTTATAGAAATTAATAGGCTATAACTTGTCAAGTTATGGTTCATAACTAGATAAGTTATGAATAAACTTGTCAAGTTATGGTTCATAGCCAAATAAGTTATGGACAATTATGGACAATAACTTGTCAAGTTATGGTTTATAACCAGGCAAGTTATGGATGAAAATAGTAATGGAAAATAGTAGAAAATATGCCAATATGAAAAGTTTAAGAAAATATATAAGCTAATTTTTAGTTATAGAAATTAATAGGCCATAACTTGTCAAGTTATGATTTATAACCATATAAGTTATGGATAAACTTGTCAAGTTATGGCTCATAACCGGACAAGTTATAGATAATTATGAATAATAACTTATCAAGTCATGGTTTATAACCAGATAAGTTATGGACAAAAATAATAATTTAGCCTATTTATTAACTTATGTAAACTATTAACCTATTAATTTTAATTCATCTCAAATTTTAGTCTATTTTCCTCTTTCTCCCTTATAAAATTTGGCCATACATATATATCCCGACTAGACATCGGTGGGCCTTGATTGGGCTCTAATTTGCCCATCATCTGACATCCAAGAGCCAATAGGGCCCAGTAATTTACGGGCCTGACCCACGTGCTTTCAATTGGGCACTGCAATATCTTAAGCGTAAAGAATAAAAATCAAAGAGACTTCCACTAGCTGACCTGACATCTTAATTTTCAACATCAAAGAGACAAATGTCGTGTTTCGGACAAATGTGAATTCACTCTTCTCAACCTCTCTGCTGAATCACCAGATGAACTTCACATTATAAACTTACACAAATGATGTTTTTTTTAGAGGGATGGAAATAGACAAATATCTTTTAAAGTGTATGAGAATTTTTATTATTTTTTAATATTATTTTAGTCAAATAATTATATTAATTAAAGAGTATTAATTAAGAGTAAAAAATAAAAATTAAGACGTATTCACTGAGTAAGTTTAGGTCTTGTTTATTTTACCGATTTGAGTTTTTAATTTTAAATTTTGACAGTAAAAAACTCTTAAAAAATGTTACATCGAACTTTTTATGCTACAGTAAAAAGCTATCAGAAAATGTCACATTTCAACTCGAATTAAAAATTTAAATCCGCGAAGTGAATGAGGTCCAATAATTCTCTCTTTTCTCTTTTTGCTTTCCGCTCTTTTTTTTTTCTTTTTTAAGTTTATAGTTTTATAATGAAAGCAGCATTATCTTGGGGAAAAAAAAAAACTTATCCTACACAATTAGACAAAAATAGTCTGGAAACATTCATTTAAATAAGATAACAATTTACTGATTAAAAGAAAATTTTAATTCTATGTTTGATAAGGTCTGAAGTGAAGGGCTAAAAAGGAGCGAGGATTTTTAGGAACAAATAGAACTGTGAATTGTTTGGTAAAAAAAAAAAAAGAAAAGAAAATGGAAGAGATAGAAAGAAGAGAGAATAACTATTTCTTGTAATCCACTTATTTTAATCCACTCAAAAGAAGAGAGATTTAAGCCTCCTCCATTTCACAATTTGAGTCACAATTCAAAATTTTTATTTGTATTTTTTCTCACATTAATTTACTTTTTAATTTAAATTTTCAACTAAAACTCGCAAAGCGAACGGATAAGAAAACTCCTTTACTTACATAATAAAAAGAAAATTACCTATTCAGCCTTATTCTTAAACTAAAATAATAGTAATTAATTAACAATATAAAGAAAAAACTTCCTTTCTCCTATTCATATTTACTATCCATACTTCACTCTTTTTCTTATCACACGGAGTGTAAGAGAATCTCCACACAAAACACAAACATAATAGTACGTTTACCCCACACAAAAGTGAGGAAAGCCTTTTGTTTTCTAACGTTGCTGGAACAAAAGGGTTTTCAATGACTACAAAAATAGTACAAGCACTAATTCAGCAATAAAAAAATAAAAAAAGTACAAGCACTAAGTGCCCATTCTTGTGCTTTGCCTTGTTGGACCATTATGATATTTATATATTTTGTATTTATGCCTTCTCAACATTGCTATACTTTTTTTTTTTCCTTTTATAATTATTATTGGTTAATCACTTGTTGCCAATTACTTAAGAGGCGTGCAATACATGGTACATTGCTAACTCAAAACAACGTACGGGCATATGATCTGCTAAACCACGAACCAACAGCAAAAGTAGGATTGAGAAAGGGATCTTCATTTTTCTATTGACCATCTTTAGTAACTTGTATTGTATTATATAAGATGTATTATATTGTGTTGTATTGTCATAATACAATACGGTATTTAATATCATGATATATTATACAAAGAGTCTAAATGTAAAATTTTTAAAATTTTAGGCCAAAATATAAAATTTCAAATATTTGGAGTCAAATTATAATTTTTCAAATGTTTTGGGGTTAAATATAATTTTGTAAAAATTTTGAGATTAAAATGTAATTTTATAAAAATTTTGAGGTCAAAATGCAATTTTATAAAAATTGAGGAGCTAACATGTAATTTTTAAAAAATATAAATTTGCATTGTGTTCCTCAATTTTTAAACAAATATAAGCTCCAGCATGGCTCTATGTCAACCTGACCCCGACCCTCATGCCCAACAAAGAAATGAATCATGAATCCGCTATAAAATAATACAATACATAAAAAATGAGCGATATTCAATAATACTGTATTAATTTATCATTCGTATTAATTTATACAATACAATAATCACACTAAATATTATATTGTTATATTTTATATAATTCGATACTCTAATACAATCAAATAAATATGCTCCTTGTGTTTTGGTTTAATTTGGTTCGGCCACGTTGAAGTTTCACAAGAAATAGAACTTTAAAGAAATGATGTAAAGCCCACGAACCACGCATCTTTAACTGCTTTCATATTTTTTGGAGAGAATTCTCAGTAGAACCTGTATTTTTAACCACTAACAGTTACTGTTGTTCTAACCGTTAGATTATAACGGTTTGATCTATGGTTGTAGTTACAAATTTTCAATGCGGACATTTACAAACGTTTAAACCAATAGTAACTACCGGTAGTTGAAAGACAGGTTTTATTGTAAAAATTCCCTTCTTAAGAAGCTATTAAGTTTAATTTTTCTGTATGGTGATCTGGATATTACATATTATTGAACCTTGTGACTAGGACGCATGAGTGTGGGACAATATTTTTTTACGGCGAGTTGTGGAACCAAACCAAAGTCGAAATCCATGGTCAGAGAAGTATACGTGAAAACCTCGTTGTTGGTTAGGGCACTTGAATGATTGTCTACAATCATTTGCACCTATTTTTTCCTTTGTCTTCTTCTACACTCAAAACAATCAGAACATGGAGATTGGTTTTTACTTGAATAACTTGTTTGCAGCTTGGCAGGCGGTATTTTCAGATCTTCCACTAGTATTTGGCGAAGCTTTTCGTTCTCCTCCTTGAGCTCCTCAATGACTTGCTGGTGTTTCAGTACCTGATGGTTTATGCAAATTCAATGAATTGCCAAACACGGATAGAAAATAAGCTAAAAACTCGGTAAGTTTATTCGTAAAAATTTGCAAGACATTTTGTATGTGTGTGTGACGAATAGAATGAACATTTTTAAGAGTTATAAACTGTGTACTTCAGTGGGAATGATGTACTGTGTAGATTATAGGTCTGAATCTTGACAATAGAAAAATATGGTTGGAAAGTACCCCAAAAAAAAAAAAAAAGAAGCTATGTAAGCCGAAAACAAATTCATATGACACGATTGGGAAAATCATCAAGTGGAAAAACAAACAAAAAGTCAACTGTAAAATTCACTTCATTGACTTGAAAACCAATTTAGTTACCTGGGTAGGGATGAATATCTAGTTCCAGTCAAAAAACCTGGATATTTGCTACTTAGACAAATGTAATATCCATGAATAACAGAAGTTGCTGTCTTTAAGCAAAAATCTAGAGTTCCTAGAGTCGGTTATAACTTATCAGAAATAGGAAAAACCGCGTATTGCTATGATGGCGATCAATGGATCAGTCGCTTGATTAAAGAATGCAAAATAATTAAGCATTTGAATGAAAGCAGCTAGTTGACTGTGTTGAAAATTACCATGTGAAGCATGTCATTTTCTGACCTCAACCGTCCACCCTGCAAGGTTAAGCTTAAACTATTAGTATCAATAATATTCGTGATTATCAAGAAAGAAAATAAAACTCACAAGTAAAGTGGAAGGTAGAAAAAAGTTACTGCACCCTATTATTGTTTACTTGGAAAACTATCCTGTTCAACCAAAAAGCTAGCTAAATTCTAGTCTCGAGAAGGTTCTGAAGTGATGGATAAAATAAGCATTCTCAAAGAAAAGGGAAACCCTTCTAAAGCAACACAGAATGCGAGAACATCAACATACAAAGCAAAAAGATAATACATGAACTCGTTCTATTCACGACATACCACTTCATTTAGTTCCCTTCCTTCTCCTTTCAGAATTGGATTCTGCAGAAAGCTGCTGAGAACCTTTTCTGTACGAGTACCAAAGGCTGCGTCATTTGAAGGTGTTGTCGATGTAATATTTCCATAATTTGTACCAGCACTTTTATTTTCATATCCAGGCAGGCCTTGAGACAACTGGTCCGGTAGTTTTGTTGCCAACTGCATCATACTTCCCGTTGGATTTTGGGTTGAAAGATTATTCACCATGCTCATACCTCCTTGCAAAGAACTTGGAAGGGCACCTTGACCGATAAGTAGATTGGGAGCCATCCCAAACTTCATCATCATCTTTGTCATCGCTTGCTAGCAAAAGTTGGAGCATCAATTTCAGGTCTACCCTTAGCTAACAATGATAAATAATATAGCACGACAAGAAAAGACAATACATACTGCAATACAGAATTGAATTTGATGCAACGCACTAGGCTTCAGAGCAAGGCCTGCCGTGGGAGGACGATGTTTACGATACAATTCAAGTTGAAAAATGAAGGAAAGTTTTACCACTTATTAGTGCCTAATATCATGACATACCAACTCCAAAACCATGGCCAATGCCAACTCCACATCCAATGCCAGCTTCAATGTTTTTAGCCCCCAGCTTCTTAAACTGAACAAATGAGAAAAGAAATACAACAGGTTAGTAAATGGTTCATCAGTTAAATGTTGTTTTCATTCATTTCCTACTTTTGAATTGTGGATGCAAGGTAAAAAAGTAAATTAAAATAACAGGAAAAAAATTGACTTACTGAGTCGTTTACATGTCTAGTAACACCAGAAAATGCATAAGTTGCACCTCTTGCGGCACTCATTACTTCATTTAATACAGGTATTGCACCTGTACATGGTTTGATCAAAACGTTGTTAACTAATATCAGCTACAAACAATGGTAGAAGGAAAAAAAAAAAAAAAAACAGTAAACTTATCAAATTGTCAATAACATTAACATAACAAATTGCATCACCTTTACACTAAACTAAGGGTTCTATGTCTGAAAAAGATTAACTATCAGTAATTAACAACTACTAGCACTGTACAGGTTATCAAATACCAAAAACGCTAATTGAAGGATTTTTAATCTATAAATGCGCAGAGACAAATGGGCAACTTCCATTTTCTGAAATCCATCTCAGGAACTAAACATAGCTAAAAACAACAACGATGGAGAAAAGATTGAAGTACATGGCTTCTTAGCCTCCGGGTTCAAATGGGTTTCACCATTTTTGGATTTGAAAAGCTTCCCTAAGTCCATATTCAACAATGACACTGCTAAAGCTAGGGAGAGAGAGAGAGTATGGGAAGGTAAATACAAAAAATACCAAGATTTAAGGGGCGACCAACGCCGATACCAATACCGCAGCCGATTCCAAAGCCAGTAAATACTTGACCCACTTTCAAAGTAAACGGATTCCCCAATCGGATTCCTTCACTCTCTCTTCTCTGATTCGTAATCACCATTCCACTCTTACTACTATTCTCCATTCCCTTTAACAATAAACTTCCTTTCCTTTCTCTGCTCTTCTTCTCTCTCTCTCTCTCTATACCTCAAAAGCTAAACTCTCTCTCTCTCCATGTAAAAGTTAAAGCTTCACGCTTTCACTCAAACAACGGCGAATCCTCTTTCCCTCTCGGAGCGAAGGGAAGAGAGGTTCCCTCTTTGCCTGCTACGAAATGTTGAGGAACAAGGGAAACTCTACTGCAAGTATGGTCTGGTTCAAACGGATCGCCCAGAGCTGGGCCTTCGACTCTATTGGGCCCTCATAAACAGTCAGGTCTGACAGTGCCTAATGTTTTGGTTCAAAATGCATTTGGGCCGATAGTTATCATTATTTTTTTAGGAGAAAGAGGAAAATATGTCAATAAGATGAATTAAAATTAATAGACCAATAGTTTACATAAGTTAATAAATAGGCTAAATTATTATTTTCGTCCATAATTTGTCTGGTTATGAACCATAACTTGACAAGTTATTATTCATAATTATCCATAACTTGTCCGGTTATGAACCATAACTTGACAAATTTGTCCATAACTTATCTGGTTATGAACCATAACTTGACAAGTTATGACCTATTAATTTCTATAACTAAAAATTGACCTATTTACTTTCTTAAGCTTTTCATATTGGCCTATTTTCTACTATTTCTCTTATTTTTTGAAGAGGAGAAAGAGAAAATTAGGTTAAGATTTGAGATGAATTAAAATTAATAGATTAATAATTTATATAAGTTAATAAATAGGCTAAATTACTATTTTTGTCAATAACTTGTCTGATTATGAATCATAACTTGATAAGTTATTGTCTATAATTGTTCATAATTTATCTAGTTATGAATCATAACTTGATAAGTTTATCCATAATTTATCTGATTATGAATCATAACTTGACAAATTATGGCCTATTAATTTCTATAATTAAAAATTAACCTATATACTTTCTTAAACTTTTCATATTGGCCTATTTTCTACTATTTCTCTTTTTTTTTTTTTGAAATCTTGCATAATTTTCATAATGTTATAAATATAAACGGATTCCCCAATCGGATTCCTTCACTCTCTCTTCATTTTAGCGCTATAACAGAAATATAATTTTTAAAAGCTATAACATACAAATCGTTCATGATATACATGCAGAAATAACTTTAAAAAAAATGAGGTGAAATGGTATGTCTCAACCTTACCGATTTATTTTCCTTCCCTTTCTTAAATAACTGTGGTACAAGTTCGGTCGCCGACATAAAATGACTGACAGTACATCACAAAAGTTTAGTACACGACATTAATGTTCCCTTGAGGAACTGTCAACGACCTTTCGAAATGATGAAATGGTAGACAACAATCTGCCATTCCTGATTTTTTTTTTTTTTTCACTCCATCGACCAAGTCGAAATGTATTCCTCAATATGCGGTGCATAGAGCACGATTCCGCTCGACAATAGAGCCTTAAGAAGATAATACTATGATTTATAAGTAAATCACACTAAGTGACTCTATCTTGTGGTTCAAATTATGTATGTTCTTTATTTCTATGTGTATATAAAAAATATTAATAACCATTGAGGCGAATCTTATAGACGAGGAGTGAGATTTTGCTTTTGAGCATCCAATATTTTCTTTAGAAGGTTTTTATATGTAGAGATGAACAGGTCCGCTTGGCTCGGCCCATTCTCCTTAGGCCCACACGGACCGTGAGTTGAGCTGGCTCAACCCATTAATTTTATGGGTCAGGTCGGCCTGTATAAGAATTACCTTAGCCTAATCCACACCACAGGTTAATTTTATGTGGATCAGGCTGAGTCGTGTCATGGGTCAGAATGGGTCGTGTCATGAGCCATCATGGGTTTAGATTTTTCAATTTTTTTTATATTTTATATTTTTAAATTTTTAAATAAGTTAACAAATATAAAAGTTTGAATAGTCAATGAAAATATGAAAATAGATATTTTATTTATGATTGCCTCATTAAATAAAAATCTTTTTAAAGAAAACTCAGTGGGACAAAGTCTTAGTAATGAAAAAAGAGTATAATTACGATAATTATACATAAGATGTTTACAAAATCACAAAAAAAAGAAAAAATGAAGATATTATAGGCTTAGACGGGCCAGGATGGGCCGACCCATTATGGGCCGTGCCGGGCCAACTAATGGACCGATATATGTTAACTCAGTTCAACCCACTAATATTTATGAGTTGAGCTGTGTCTTGAATAACAACGGACCATGCCAACTCGGCCTGTGATTGTGTCAAGATAGGTCTAGGTCGGCCAATGAGCCCGACCTATTGTTGCATCTCTATTTGTACGCCTGATTGGATGAGCTTTCTGTGTCTAGGCCCTTTTTATTAATTATTTGTTTTCCAACTCTTTTGCATTATAAGCTTATTTCTACGGGGCAGGCATTTAATGTTAATGGATCTTCTAGATGCGTACAAGATACGCTATACATATTGCAGTCTTATCCTCAATGGCTCACTATCAAATCTAATTTATTGTTCTCAGAAAAGAAAAAAGAAAAAAGCTATAATATTTCATATAATATGGTTCGAAGAAAGCTAATAATTTGAAGTCTGTAACGCCTTTTAAGTTTCGCTCATTTTTTACTTTTGTTTCTTAATTATTCATACACCGCTACGTTACCTACAAAAAGTGTATAAACAGTTGCAATAGTCCAAAATAAATATAAATGATCAACAATAAGTTATTGAGTAAAATGTAAGAGTTGTTTAGTTGGAGGGAGAACCATTTTAGTTAGAGAAAGAGAGTCCCGTTTCAAAATTAATAAATATCAGCGACCGCATAAATAATTATTACACAAGCAATATTTAAGATGCAAAGCATGAACCTTTTTTTTTAATCAAAGTTGTATCATTGCAATTTCACAAACCCTTAGCCAAAAAGAAAAAGAAAAAGAAAAAAAAAAAACATGTTACAAACACTTGTGATACGCAGAAAATTAAATCATCAAACGATACATTTTTCATAAGAGCACAATCATTTCACTTTCAAGGATTAACACTTAAATTTGCTCGGCATTAATTAGGGACTGTCACAATTATCTTCATTCCAGATATTCCCTTTTCAGAAGATGGAATTGCCATGACAACTTGATCACTTGATCCAATCCAAAAGGAAACATGAACAGGTTTATTCCCTTCACGAAACTCCAACTCATGTGCTCCAGCTTCGTCCCAACTTGAGCTTGTCACACCCATATTATTAAGGCTTAATTCTGCCTTATTAATAATTCCAAGTTTTGAACACTTCTCTATTTTAACATTGCCAGGTTCATTCACAAACAAAGAGAAGTACTCCGAAGATGTTTTGTCATAATCATAACCAAGCTTGCTTTCTACCTCCTCAACACAAAGCAATGCAAGAGAACTTGTGATTGCAAGTTCCTTCTCTGAATTTCGCGCATCGAAGATCATGGTTTGGCCACTTTTTTTGCTCGGACTAGACACGAAAACGCTGGGGATTGAGCTGCCGTCTCTTTTGAATTTAGGGAGGTAATATATGGGTGACTTGGTTTTGGGTGAGGACAACATGGTGTTGTGTATTTCTGTCCATCTCTTGAGAAAGTTGCCGTTGAACAAAAAGTCCGCTAAAAGAAGGCTACAACTTATGCCAAAGGAGTATCCACCACACTCAAAATTAGTCACCTTAAAAAAAAAAAAATCAACATAAACATCATTATGTAAGAGCAATAATAATCCATTTTCTAAAGAAAGAAAAACAAAATCCACACACTTGACTCTAATGGGTAAAATAAGAAAATATACATCCTATAGTCAAGTATCGAATTTATGAACCGTTTGTTATTTTAATATGATCTGAGATTCAGAAATATAATGAAAATACATAAAAATACATGATGTGAGTATATAAACAAAACCTGCAAATAGAATAGGGGAGAGAAGTTAGGATCTTCTCTATCAATATCCTTCCAAAAGACAAGCTCAGTTTCTGCTTCATGGCGGCTCTTGGAGCCAAGAAACTCGGACAAAGTAACCGGCATTCGGGCCTCGATAAGTCTGATGCCACTGTCGTTTGACACAATCTCCAGTCGTTTATCACCGTCGGCAGCACTGCAGGCTTCCGTCTTCCGAAGCCGTCCACAGAAAATAGGTTGCTCCGACAAAGCTTTTCCTAAGGATTCCTTGATCCAGCCGGCGTGAAGCCAGCCGGAGTCCTCTTGACATGCTCGGTTGTAGTAAAGAAGGACGTTTAGGCAGCCTCCGAGGATGTCGGAACCGAAAGGATCACCGGATCCGGCAGTGGACACACCGCGGACCTGCCGCGGATCGGTGAGCTTTGAAGGTGACACGCTTAGTAGAGCTTCAATCTGTAAGTTGGGTATGGTATTTGAGTAGTTTCCCATATTTTTGGCCAGGTCGTGTAAGGAGTAGTTTGTTCAGAAAGGTCGATTTATAGGCCATAAAATTACCAGACATGTAATTGTTTTTCAATAATTACAGCCTGCAGTAAGGGACTTAGGGGTAAAAAAATAAATAAATAAAAAGTCAGACAAAATACTAAAAATCAACGCCACATATTTGATAATAAGATTATTCTCTTTTTAACCCCAAACTTTACACATATCTCTATTCCAGCCCTTAAAACCTCCATACTTCGTTACTCAAACTTTAAATTAATCTCACAGCTTACTTGACCTTCTCTTTTAGAATTTTCGATTAAAACTAACACTAACAGTACAACAAATATAAAAGATTTTAGAAACTTTGAGTCTTTATCTCCTTGGAATAAAAGAATATCAACACTCAGTGGAATCTAACCCTAAGGCCATGTTTGAAGTTGGTTTTATTTTTTTTTACGTTTTTTGAGAAAGAAAAAATAAAAACGGGAGAGAAACAGTATTTGACACAATTAAAAACAAAAAAATGAAAATGAAAATGATTTTTTGATTTAGTGTAAAATGGGAGAGAAATGAAAAACGACTTTTAATCGTTTTTCATTTTTTTCCGTTTTCTCCTTTTTCGAGCACAAAGAGAGAGAGACATTAATGAATTTGTTTATACTGAAAATAATCTCTTAGTAAAACTACAAAACACATTTTTAAAAATAATTTTTGTCTGAGATTGAAAAGATTTTCATTTCCATTTTCATACAAAAAATAAAATCATTTTAAAATGAGTTCTAAATGCATTCTAAAGCTTCACAAACAGTGCCAACCTACGGGATGAGTGCTTTATTATTTAATTATTTTTTGTTAAAATTTGAGGTTTATCTTTGTTAAATAGGGGTTAATGGTCGGGGTTAATGTTTAGGCACCACTTTCTTTGTGTATATATTCTGTTTAGAAATTCGGGTAAGGAGTTAAGTGAGACTAATTTATATTCAGGTTTGGAGTTTTCACTTCGTGCATGTCCAAGGGCAAATAGAAATGGCTATAAAGTTTGTGTCCCAAGTGGGAATAATCCTTCATAATATGAATGAAAACAAGTATTCAAGAGGCTTCATTATCATTTTTTTAATTGAAAAATATGTTATGAGTAAATTAGTACTACCTACTCCATCATGTGACAATAATGATAAATTGCGAATTTAGAATAAAGAAGGGTATACAGATACATTAAGTAGGCAGATAAATAGGATTGGCATTTTGCTAAATGGGCTTGAAAGTTTGTTTAAATCCAAAACTAACCCGGCTTTATTAATTTTATATGTTAAAGAGTATAAAGACGTTTAATAAATTGTCAGGATTTTGTGACAATATATTAAGCGTTGTCTGAATTGGGTAATGCCGATATACCTAACAGCGAGTTTTGAGAGATGAGAAGTTGGCCTACTTTATGTAATTAGCTTTTTTGGTAGAAACTTCTATGTTTTTCGTTACGTGCAATTTGGTAAACAGAGTAATGGATTATAGTAGCCCTTTTCCTCTCTCATTTATTTTATTTTATTTTATATTCATGTGAGTAACGAATTTTCAATGAAATATAAAATTTTTATATGTCTATATTAAATTTAGTATTTAAATAAAAATTCATTCTTCAACAACTAATAATTACTAAAAAGAAGGAAAAAGAAAAGGAAAAGAGAGAGAAGAGAAAGGATAAAATTAGCATATTTGAATGAGTTAAGTGTGAGAAGTTAACATTTTGAAATAGTACTCCAAAAATAAATCCCAACAGTATCATTTTATTCATAGGAGGATTTTTTTTTCTCTCTCTCTTTCTCTTTTTTTTTTTTTTTTTTTTTTTTTTTTTTTTCGAATTGACAACTACATTGCATATGGTGTAAAATGTAACAAGAAAAGTGTTAGGACTTTTGTTAGTTGATAATTTTTGGCAAAATTTTATAACAGCTATGGAGATTCTATCTCTGTAATTTTTGGGTTGATTCTTTCTATAAAAGAAGGCAAGCCTTTTGAGAATGTAATTTCAGAAGGCTGACTTGATTATTTGATTGGCTCTGTCTATGGAAAGTATTTTTGGGAAGGTAATTGATTGTTAAGGTTGTTCTTTAAAAAAAAAAGGGGGAAAAATATGGATTGATTGTTTTTTTGATTATTCGGGGAGTGTGAGTTGCTGGATAGGAGGTGATAGTTGTGTGTGGTTGAGGGAGAATATAATCTGCAGGAAAAACATGTGTGTAATTGAAGAATTTGGCTTTCGGGAGAAAGTTTTTCGAAGTTGAGTGGCACTCGTTAGATAAGGTCACTAAGAGGATTCTACACAGCGGCGACGACATTAAAGAGGAAGTCTTTGAGTGTGTAAGACTGATTCGTGATTGTAATTCTTTGAACGTAGTGGATTGTTCACTGTATAAATATGGCCCTACAGATATAGGTGTGCGCACCGAATTGTGATATTATTTTTTGGTGTTCTTTAGTTTTCTCCTGTATTATTTTTGATTCCTACACGTTTCCATTGACTGTCATTTGATCACCACAGAACTTCACTATTAATTTCAGGTGTTGCTGAAAGTGTTGTAACACTCTTTATAATACTTGCGTGAAAATCAGACGTTACAAAAAGAACATGCATGTCTTTAGAGATACAAACATGTTGTTGCCAATATTTCTTTTTTGAAAAAAAAAAAAAAAAACCAAGTTGCATCTTTGCATTGTCCTAATGTTGCGTGGGTTTTGCAATTATGTTATGGCACCATGTAATTAACTAGGATTGTTTAGTATACTTTTTTAGCCTCCGTTCGTTGCTCTAGTTTAGTTTAGTTTATTTTTTTTAACAGTGAGCACAATTTAAAATAGTATTTGGTAAATATGTAGTTTAAATTATATTCTCCGTTCGAACTGAGTTAAACAATCTAACTTAGGGTCCGTTCACTTCGCTGATTCGAGTTTTTAATTCGAGTTAAGATTTGATTTTATGTGAGAGCTTTTTACTGTAGCAAAAAAGTTAGATGTAATTATTTGTGAGAACTTTTTACTGTAGCAAAACTCGAATTCTAAACTCGAATAAGCGAAGTGAACGGAGCCTTAAAGTTTAGTTTCCCCCTCAAGTTTAACCATTCAAATTATTTTAAACAGTAAAAAGGTGCCCATTCTTTTTGCTTTTCACACTTACTAAGCACAAATTAAAATTTTATTTCCTGTTCAAATTAAAACTTCAACTACACATCTAAGAGTTAATGCAAACTATAATTTAAACTACATAATTTAATTTTTTTTAAATAAAAAAATTTAAACCAATAAAATTCAAACAAGTAAATTAAATATAGGCTAATAATTCTGATTAGGAGTTCAATTTTTTTTTTAAAAAATAAATTTTGTGTCAGATGCCGCATTCAGTTTACACAACCACCAAATCCCGTTGACTACTCTATATTTCGTGACAAATGTAAATAAGAAACGTCATTAATAATTGAGAAAATGTTAGCAGAGGGAAAGTCTCTTGCCCACCCCCCGTGTACAAAAAATAAAATAATAAAGAATAATTTTCCTGCCTAGACAATTTGCATATATTACCAAGAGGAATTATTTACATAGGTCATCACTGGCCTTTCTAATTATATGTTATTCAACTAATCATATTATGTAAAAAAAAAAAAAAAAATACTTTTTTTTCTACTTTAATATTTGAGTTCTTTAAAATGATGTGATATAATGAGATTACTTATATATTATATGAGACACTAAAAACTAGAATGATAATTTGAATCTTGTGTCCGTTCACTTCGCTAATTCGAGTTTTTAATTCGAGTTGAGATTTAATTTTATGTGAGAGCTTTTTACTGTAGCAAAAAAGTTAGATGTGATTGTTTGTGAGAGCTTTTTACTGTAGCAAAACTCGAATTCTAAACTCGAATAAGCGAAATGAACGGGTAATCAATCCCAATATCATTTATTTGGGAGTCGATTAATGATCTTATCAGCACTTGAAAAGGATACTTCCTTAACTTTGTTATGCAATTTTTCTCATCAGTGCTGATCACTTCTCAAGCTCGATTAATTCAAGTATATTTAACCACAATCATTTTACCAAATATATGTGAAATATAGACCACATTAATCAACGGAACACACACACATATATATACATACGTGTGTGTATCCGGCCTTCTGTAACCTGTACAGCGGTCACATAAATGGTTAGCTGATATACACATGTATAGGATGGGAATGTCATGTTTCGACACGTCTCGAATAAATGCCTCGAATACCAGTTGGTTTGAGCTTGTTCATTAATATTTGCGCGTGTGCAGCCGCTCGAGATGAATTGGGAAAATGTATGTATTAGTTTTTTTCTTGGCCTATTATTAATATTTATTGTTCATGTAAATCTTCAATTTTAAAGTCATTCGTTTATATTTTTTAAACTCTAAAAATTTGTTAAAAATCTAGATATTAGAAGACAAGCGAAGTGAAAAAAATCAAAGAGAAAAAAAATGCTGCTTTAATAGTATTTAAATATTTCCATTCTCTCTCTACACATAGATCTAGATATAGTTTCAATGTCATTTTAAAAGTATTTTAATGCCTCCGTTTTGACTGAAAAAAAATTAAATATAGTCATATGGTCCTTTACCATGTGGGCTTTCAATGGAGATTGCAACGCTTAATCTTAGAATTTTGCTAAAATCTAACAAAAAGACCACATGATCACTCTACCTGTTTTTACTAAAATTTTTAATATAAATATATTAAGTGGGACTAATTCAAAATTTAAAAGATAAAATGAGAGTTTTTAAAGTTTGTTATGTCAAATTTAAAATAATGTTAAAGTTTAAGAGACATCGGTAAGAATAATCCAGTGTTTTATGCAGTGGTTGTAAAGGTGCATGCTAGCTAGTGGGCTCTCCATGCCAACTCCATATCTTTGGTCTTGAGAGTTGTATTGCTATAGTTGGCTCTCCACACTACTTCCATAACTATGGGAACGCTAAATTTGAACAAGCGTCTTGAACTTACAATGACCTGAGTTTTAACCCTTTTTGTTGGAAATGGTAACTGCTGTCTCATTATATTAGCTCACTAACAATCTAAAAGTATTTTGATACTCGCACAATTGAACGTCTTTTACAGTTTACTTGACTATCACTTGGCAAAAACACTAGTAACGTGATTTAGTTACTATATATCTTTTCGTTATGATTTAGTTTTCATAATTTTCTTAGTGATCACCTGATAAGTGATAACCAATGACATCTTCTAATATAAACCACATTCATCCTTTCAAGTAGTAATTTATAAAAGAAAAAGTGAGAATGAGTGATTCTATTTTCTATCTAATTTTTATAAATTTACTCATGCAGTTAGTAATGAATTATCAATGAGTCCGTTCGTAAAGAAAATTATAAAATTTTGCATTCCTTTCATATTGATTCTTAATAAATTCCAAATGTACTTATATAATGATTCTTTTATATACTTTCTAAAATCTAAGTTCTATCATTTGGCATTGAGATATGAGTAAGGCTACAACACTATATTTTTTTTAGATATACGTGAATTTCAAACCTCAGTTGTTGAATAAGGTTTAAAAGTATTTGTTTTGGCTCTATAATATTGCTCTAGCCCTGTATTTTCGTCCACAAACTCACAACGATTAGGTCAAAATAGTGGTGAGACTGGTGCTATTATTGACTCGGGTACCGAATCTTAGAATGGCATGGGAGTACTACTGGCTGTTCTGAGTGGTTTTCAGGATGCGTCGCTTCTCCCGCATCATTGTTCTCTTGAGTCTCTGATAGTGCTATACATATGTGTCAGGGAAAAATGCATTATTATATTCACACAGAAGAAAAATAAATTGAAATAAAAATAATGAAAAAATATATAAGGCAAATATTTTGGTGGTTCAGAAAATTTTTTTACGTCCACAGAACATAGAGAAAAATTCACTAACAGTTTTAGAATTACACACTCATACCATTTTCTCATATTTTCTTTCTACCCAAAATCCCTTAAACCCTTGTCACTTTTCTCTCTTCTCTAAAAAAAGATACATTCTTTCTCTACATTTTTCTTTGAGCACACCTTGTCTTTTGAGCACATATAAAACCTTACATAAAACACTTATTTATAGACTAATAATAACCGTTACCCAAAAATAGAAAACAATAACTTACCAAAAAATATGAAATAGTAACTTTTTTAAAACCAATTTGAGGTACTTACTAAACAATATCTACCTTAACTCAAATTCTCTCAGCTCACTCATTTAGGTATCCAATCTCAAAACCCGTCATCACACCGACAATGCAAACTTCAACAAAAATAAACATCTATCAAGTTCAAACTTCATCAAAGTTGACACGAGAAACTGTCTTCTTCTTCTTCTTCAAAGTATCTTTACTGTTACAAGTCTTCACCATCTTGTCTTTATCATCTTCAACCGTTATCATCTTGTTACAATCTTTTACTCCTACAACTTCTTTCACAACAGAAGAAGATTCTTTTTGGCTTGGCTCCACTTTCATAGCTCTACTTACAACTGTAGTTCCATTCAGTTTATACAATTTTTCACTTTTTCACCCTTCATGGCTATTAAATCACCTCTCTTGACTTACATAAAACCACCATTCGCACAGTACTCACAACCCAAAGTTTCCAAAGCTCCCAAATAAATCAAACTTGTTTTTAATTGAGGAACATGCCTAACATTTGTCAATGTCCTCACAACTCTATCAAACATCTTCACCCTAACAGTACCTATTCCACCAACTTTAGTACTAGAATCATTAGCCATCAACAAAGTACCGACATCACAGAGCTTATAAGAATCAAACCACTCTCTATATGTGTCACACCCCCCCAAACGGGGTGGGTGACGTGGAGCTCGATTAGAGATTAATAAAGCAGATCCCCAACCGGGTCCCACACTTAGCTGCATTAAAATATAAATAATCTACATAATCCAGGAGCCTCTGATACACAGGGCTCCACCCCACAGGACATACAGTATCATACATACATGTTCATGTAAATAAACAATTACAACAGACATCATCCACAGTCTAGTAAATCCAAATGTTAATAAGTCTACAGAATTTCTCAAATTCCTTACATTTGTTCAAGAGGATAACACAATCCTCACTTGATCCAACAGTAGCGATCCTCAGCTACACCGCACCGCTCCTCGAGTCTCCTGGGAGGGGTTTACATTTAAAACATTGAAACATGAGCGAAAGGCCCAGTAGGATATAATTTGAAGTAATTTAAATAAACGAATAAATAAATAAGTGCGTAAATAAAATAAATAAGACATTCAGCCCGACAGAACAGCCGGAACCTCACATCCTTTTTCTCAAAGGAAATATAACTAAAATAATCCATATTACAGGCTTCAACGAGTAATTAGTACAAATTACTCACCTCACCAAGTGCCTCGCCTACCGGACCGGTTTCGGGTTCTGCCCCCGAGGATGCACTCTCCGCATCCTATCTAGGCTTACAGCAATAGACTCTATTATCAGTTCACAAGATCTCTTATCTTAAGAAATCATTCGTTTAACATTATGAAATCGTTCACATGACCCCACGAACTACTCAAGCCGCGGGCCCCATGACTGGACAAGCCATGAGGTTCCATGACTAGACAAGCTATGGATTCCATGGACAGGACAAGCCAATGATTTCCATAAACTAACAAGCCATGGTTTTTAAAACATTTTTCTTTCGCAAACCAATCCCTTTCTTTAAAACATTTTCAAGGCCAAAATCTTCTTTGAAAACAGGCTCACAAGGAAAAGGGATAAAAATCCTACCTCGCACAATCAAACCTGGGACTAGCGTTGACTTTTCCGACTTCCGCTTCCTCAAGCCCCTTCAGTCTGAATCCTCAGCGATCACTGATACAAAACACCACTTTAGGATCAATTCTCAGTCCTAAAGTAATCGAATCTCAACCATATACCAAGATTTTCCAATTAGTGTGCCCTAATCAATTTTCATGTTTCAAATTCCATTCCAAGGGTTTTAATATCAAATCAGGGATTAAAGATACTAATCCTTTCATCCCAAGTCCCCAAATGAAGCTAATTTGGGTTCTCCCCGAAAACAGGGGTCAAAACAACAATTTCAGGCCAAACAGGGTCGAACCCTGTGTACACCGGTCGACCGGAGACAGAGGAGTGCATCACCACCGGTCGACCGGTGGTGTGCATCCGGTCGACCGGTCCGGTCGGCCGGTGGCCCTAACAAGATCCGGTCGACCGATGCGGTCGACCGGTGGACATCTCCAGTTCGCGAAAACTCGCAGAAATCAGTTCAAAAACCTACAAATCCAGTCCCAAATCACAAGATCTCAAGGGACAACCACTAGATCCGGGTTCTAGGTCCTAAAACAAGTCCAAAGAACCCAAGATCTCCAATTTCTACCCTAATTCCACTCAAAATCCATCAAAATCCGTTTTGAACCAAAAGTAAGTTTTTAAATCCGAAAACTTGAAATCCAAGAGAGGTTCTTTCAGTAATCTTACCTTGAATCCTTTTCTTGATGTTGAAAACTCCTTGAAATCACTCTTGGTTCGAATCCGGTCTTGATTTGAGACACAAAGGGAAGAGAGAGAGGGAGAGAGAGCACGGAAATGAGAGAGAGAGAGAGAGAGAGAGAGTGAATGCACGGGAAGGAAGAGAAAAGGAAAAGAAAAGAAAAATAAAAATAAAGAAAAATGACATGTGCGAAAATACAACAGTCCAGAAATGCGCCCATACACACTTATGGATTAAAATAAATTACTGTAAATAATTTAAATACCTTGGAATCATTTAAACTCAATTAATTAAATCAGATTAGGCACACTAATAATCTTAATTACCTTAATTAATCTCAATTAATTCTTCAGGGTGTTACAATATGGGCACATATGAAACTAGCATCAAGAATCTAAAATCCAAGAGTCAAAAATATTTTCATTGGCAATAACAGAATAAATATCATCTTCACTATCATACTTGTCACTAATAACATTTGTAAAATCTAAAGTCTGATGGGGTTCTTGCTTTCTTTTTTTTTTCTAGATGTTTCGTCAGTTCTTCATAGTTGCTCCTAATATGCCCCATCTTATGATAATAATAGCACTCATTATCCTTCCTTAGATAGGATTGAGAATGATCATCTCTCTTCTCATAACATCTCCCTCGTGACTTACTCCTACCCCTATTCGAATCTGACTTAGCCACTAAAACTTGTACAGTATGAGTCATACTACTTGGCTTTTTCATATTTACAGTCTCAAAGAGTACTAAACACCTCATCCACAATAGGAGTGTACAAAAAAACCGCAAAACCGAAAACCGACCGAAAACCGACCGCAAACCGACCGCTCAAAACCGAAAATGACGGTGCCACGTGGAACCGAAGACATTCGGTTCGGTTAACCGACCGACATCCTCAAAAGTCGGCTCGGTTTCGGTTTTTTGTGTAGATAGTCGGTTAAAACCGAACCGACCGAGATAATATTTTTTTGTTTTTTTTTTATATTTTTATTTTGTTTTACTTATGACAATTTAAATGTTTTTAAACTTGTGTTTGTACAATTATCAATTTTAATATTGTGCTTGTATTCATTTATTGTGATTATGTGTTTGTAACTTCAAATTGAAGGAAAATTTTACACTTTTTCGTATTTTTGGGTCAAAAATGTAATTAAAAATGCTGGTAACCTGATGGTTAACTGAGGTCATCTCCCTGATTACCAAAACCGAAAACTGACAAAAACCGACCGAAACCGACCGCTCGGTTAACCGAACCGAAATTAATAGTTGCGGTTCGGTTTCGGTTCTAACTTTTAAAAAACCGACGTTGTCGGTTCGGCCACCGAACCGACTAAAACCGACAAAACCGAACCGACGAACACCCCTAATCCACAATTAACGTCGTCTTTCCAACTAATAGTGTAGTCACCAATGTCTCATATGATTTGGGTAAGGAAGCTAACCAAATTACTACTTTATCTTCCTCATCAATTTTGACTTCTACACTTAACAATTGAGTTATGCACTTATTAAAATTATTTATATGATCCCTAACACCAATTTTCTCATCCATCTTCAACTTATACAATTTCTTCTCCAAATATCATTTATTTGTTAGGTATTTTGATATATAAACTTTTTCTAATTTTTTTTCATAACTCAGAAGGAAATGTCTCATTTATAACACTATATTTCAGTTCAAGAGCCAAACTTAAACGAATAGTGCTTATCACTTTCGCTTTCAATTCTTCTCAATCTTCATCTTTCATATTTTTAGTTTTTTTCCTTGCAACGTTTTCAGTAATCTTTGTTAAATCAGAACATCTTTGATCGTATTCTTCTAGATGCTGAGTTACTCTTTCCATCAAACTACTTAATCTGCTTAAATTCTATCCCTGACATCATCTTGACTTTTTTTTAATCTTCACCATAGCTCTAATACTAGTTGTTGGGGAGACAATACATGCGAAAATGACTTAACACACTTCAGGAGCCCAACAAGACCCAACAAGTTAACCTATTAGGTTTTGGGTCCTTCCATGTATATAAAACACTTCACAACAATCTTCCCTTCATGTGCGTGTTCACTAAGCTCCCCCTCGAACTAAAATTTCTAATAGTCAGCACATCCAAGCATCACACTCCAAACATGAGCCAACTCAAGCATGGAAAAAAGAGTCGAAACCATGCGAGTCCACCAAATGCTTAACTATCCGCACTTGCAACAGCACCAACTGTGGGAACACCAACTCTCCACGATGGGCAATGTGGAACTACAACCAAGTGTGATCGCTTGACTCATACGAACCATCAACTCTGACACTAGTTGTTTGGAAAAACACACCACTACACTTACACAGTAGAAAAATAAACTGAAACAAAAATAACAGAAAAATAAAGAAGACAAAGATTTAGGTGGTTCGCAAAAATTTTTTACATCCACTAAAGAGAGAAAAATTTCCTAACAGTTTTAGAATTACACACTCATACAACTTTCTCACTTTCTCTCTCTACCCTAAATCCCTTACACCTTTGTCTATCTCTCTCCTCACTTTTCTCTCTTTCTTTTAAAAAAGAGACACTTTTTCTCTATACTTTTCTTTGAATACGCATTTTTTTATCACATATAAAATCTTACACAAAATATTTATTTATAGACTCTTAATAATCTTTATCTAAAAATATAAAACAATGTTTTACTAAAAAATATGAAATATTAACTTTTATGAACTTAATTTAAGACACTTACGCAACAATATATTTAGTGTGAATAGTGTCATGTTGGATGATGACAATACGCTGTCGTTGGTTTTATAGTGGTTCGATGGTGCTTATACTTCAACGTCTCAAAGGTGTAAAAAAAGCAACATAAAAAATAAAAAAAAATAAAGAAAACGTCGGTAATACGAAAAAGTGAAAATAGAGAATGCCAATAGTATTGAAAAACGACACTAAAACAAAATGACATACAACTAGAAAACTACTTCAATATGAAAACTTGAACTATACTAACTGTTGTGTGGAAAAATGTGAGTGACATATGGAACATCGACAGTATGACACGTGGTCCTACTTTTTCTCATAATACAATAACCCTCGACGCCTGAAGTGCGCTTCACTTCTACACTGCAAAGAAAGCCCAAACTTATGACGTCGACCCCACTAACCTCGACCCAACTAAATCGTCGACCAGTCGTACCGTCGATCCTATGGTGACAACTTCCTGTCTGGAAAGGGTCGACACTAGGAAGGACATGCGGTCTACACAGCGCAGACGGTGAGAGGAATACTCTTCAGAAAGAAGCCTGACATCACAAGCTGCGTATAGGGAGGGGGGATGTTTGCAGTACAAACATTAAATGCAAAACCCCTAAACCGCCCTGCGTTGGACAACAAAGGGTTATAGGAATCTACAGAGCCGTAATAGAAGACTAATTGGCTGAGTGAATAGTGTAAAAGGTGATTAGTGGGCTACGGTCTGGGCCTAGAGAGGTAGGCTACTCGAGTACTTCTATCTACAAGGAAGAACCGCCCACGAAGGAACCTTGTGCTATAAAAGGAGAAAAATAAGAGAACCAACGATTCATTGTAAGAGTCTAGAAAAAGAAATATAAAATTACAGAGTGAACCACTATAAGTCCTATGTGTTTTTAAGTTTAAAAGTGCTTAAACATCTCTCCTTTCTTTACCACCAATAGACTATAAACACCCCGTAGCATAATTCTAAATACACAAACAATATTAAACCGAAAACCCGACGGGATACTTAGAGGTGACCCGACGTATTTTTGTTGACGAGATTCCACCATCAACACTAACGAATAAAATCAATTAGAAATTTGAAAGAGGATAGATCTGCTAGGTAAACAGGTTTGAAATATGGTAGTATAAACCTTTTTGTTTTGTTTGAAATATAAATTTTAAAAAATGGTTCAAGTTTTGTTTCAAACCATGGTATAGACTCAGATTCATAATTTTTCTTCTTCAAAATATCAAATCAACGGTTCGAACCAAAACTTAAAAGCTTTAGCAAAGAATGATTTGAACTGACTCCTTGGTTATAACTACATGAACTAGTTTGATATTAAAAAAAAAAAAAAATACATCCTTAAGGAAAAAAAAAAAAAAAACATGAAAAACTAAAACGACAACAATATTCCAAAGGATCCTATTATATCCTAAAAAGTAAAAATAAAAGAAAAGGCAAAAATATGTATTAAAAAACAGAGAGGGTTTCAATTGGAAACTAGAAAACGTCATCAATATATACAAACGAGAAAGCTAGAAAACGACAACAATAATGAAAATGAAAACAGTTAAAGATGACGTTAGCATCGGAAAACAACATTCATATAAAACCACACTAACTGGGACGCAACTTTGATAACAGAACGACGAAATAGATGAAAAAGACAATAATCTAAAAGACGACATCAAGAGAAAGATGGCATCGAAAAAAAAAAAAAAAAAAAAAGAAAAAAAAGGAAACAAGCATAAAAGCGAAAAAAACGTCCTGAAAATCTTGAAATGACAATAGTATTACAAGCGCAATTTATATAGGAACGCCAACATATATAAAAGTTATTATGAACGCTAACATTTTACAGTAAAAAACTCTCAGAAAATGTTACATTTAACTTTTTCTGTTATAGTAAAAAGCTCTAAAAAAATATCACATCTCAGTATGAATTGAAAACTCGAATCTGCAAAGTGAGCGATGCCTATATGTTACGAGCTTAAAATTTTCCTATTTAATTGGTGATTCTCCTCATTATTTCTGAAGCAGCTGATTAAAAAGCCCATGGAAATGTGTAATTGTCGTTCAACTCAGTTTAGTCCTCAATTATCAGAAATTAGAAGGAAATGAGCATGAAAATTAAAGAAAGGCTTTCTGTCGGTAATGCATTTTTTTCTCACATTATATTTAATCAAACACATCAAAATAATAATTAAAAAAAATGCATAAGAGACAAAGCTTGGTATATGTACTGTTTAAAATAGAACCCTTGAGAAATTAAAAAAAGTTTTATCGCAGCATGAGACTAGGATGGTCTTGTAGAGACTAATCGATCAGTCAAAATAGAGTCATATATTCCTTATACATATATATAGTCATTCCTTGTATATTATAAGGTCCTTTTTTCTTTTCTTTTATGGGAGAGGATAGTATATGTATGAAGTCCTTACAAAAACATGATTTCCTGAAATAAAAAAAATACGTATATTTGACCACACTCTAACTTGACCCAAAAAAAAAAGAGGAAAAACATAATTTAATTTGGAACTAGAACGTTAAATACAAACATTGACCTTTACTTTTTACATGACACTATTATTTACTAAAAATTTTCACACTAACAAAGTTCCACCATCTATTGTGGAACTCCAATAATCATTTTCAATCCAAACACACCGTGGTCGATCGACCAATACGGGATTGCCACGACTAGTTCGTCTGAAACCGATCCAATCCAATAGGAAACACAAAGTGCCCGATTCCCTTGGCGAAATTCTAGCCCGTTGGCTCCAAAATCGCCCCAACTTGCACTGTCAATTCGAGTTTGGACACTTATCTTTGGCTTAATTACATGTTTTGAGCACTTTTCTATCTTAATCACATTTTCGGGTTCGCTCACAAACATCAAATAGAAATCTGGACCAAATTTGGTGCCTAGCTCGCTCTCTGCCTCCTCAACAGAAAGCCTTGCTAGTGTATTGAGATCTTCCACTGAATACACATGATATTGCTTAGCTGAAACAATATTGAAGATCATGGTTTTCCCCGAGTCTCTGGTAGGACTAGAGCTAATAATGTCAGCATCAATTAAAGAAACATCTTTTTTGAGATTTGGTAGGTAAAATAGGGGCGTTTCAGGTATTTCATGTTTGGACAGCAAATTTCCGTGGATGTCAACCCATCTCTTGAGGAAGTTTTCCTTCAGAAAAAGATCAGCCAGGATAAGGCTACAACTTATTCCAAAGGAGTATCCACCACACTCAAATTTGGTAACCTGGGATTGATGGGAAAAAGTTAAAATTAATTAATAAAGAAAATGAGTTTAGTAAGACACTAAATCTATATAACACATACATATATCTTTTGATTACCAACAACTAACCACATTAAAGCAAATGAATTAGAGTTAAACAAATATACGTGATCTCTATTCAGCTAAAAAAAAAAACACCTCTACCTCTGTATTCGTCCTAAACTTGCCATGTAAATGTTAAAATGGAATTTTTTTAAAGGAAGAAACGAGGTATTTGGTACAATTTTGCCACCATTCCCATTGTTTATAGAGGAAATTTTAAGACGGAAAGGACATGACTCAACTTACTCAAATAATTGGTTCAGTTTCACTCACACTGTCATGGCACGAGGTTCAGAGTTCCCACGCTCTTACCTCCAATGTTTAAGGTTGAGAGTTCAAATTCAAACACCCAATTAACAAACAACAATAATAATAACAATAATTATCTATACACAGATATACCTGAACATAAAACAGAGGGCAGAATTGAGGATCCACTTGATCAATATGTTTCCAAAACACAAGCTCAGCTTCAGCCTCCTTCCTCATACTAGTCTCAAGAAGAAACTCAGCCATTGTCGCACCAATTCTCGCCTCAATCAACCTAACCCCAGCGTCATTAGAAACGACATGAACAATATTCTTTGCTTCTTCATCGACAATATTGTTGTCGTTGATCTCTCCTTTCTGAAGGCGCCCCGCGAGCAACGGTTGCCCCGACAGAGCTCCGGCGAGCGACTCCTTTATCCAGCCGGCGTGAAGCGAACCGGAATCGCCTTGATCGGATGCCTTGTTGTAGTAAAGAACTACGTGTAGACACCCTCCGGAAACTCCTGAAACGTCCGACATTGACAGTACTTGTCGGACCGTTCTCGGAGCGGTTATCTTCGATGGTGGCACTGTCTGGACAGCTTCAATTTCTGCTCTGTGAGTGTGGACAACGTTATCTGTATTTGCAGTATTGCCATTCCTGGAGCTTGCCATTTTTGGAGTTAGCTTCTCATGAATAAGTACGTACATATGATAATTTCCAAGGACGTATATATAGGGAAACTTTTTTGGACTTAGCAATGTCTTTTTTAAATAATTTGTTTTTTGGAATTATATAATATTAATAAAATTATCTTTGGGGACCAATTTATTTTGAGAAATACCTTTCACACAACTCACCCTAACCGGCCATTAAATATTGCCTACATATATAGATATAGGATTAATCGTAAAAGTGGACCATGAATTTAACTGTCCCACACTTCTAGTACTTGACTTTTATAATGTTCCAAACGATGCATTGATCTATCAACTTGCTTCAGTTCTAGTCTTTTTATAAATTGTGTATTAAAAACAGTAAAAAACAGAGATGGATCTTCAGTATAGTGTTATTGTATATTTTTGTGTTAGAATCACATGCATTTTCCGTGTGATGTTAACATAATGCAATTTTCTATTAGCATCACATACATATTTTATTCTTTTTTCAACACCCAATTGCAAAAGAGGATTGAAACTGAAATAAACTGATAGATCAGAGACTACTTATAAGATTTTTTATAAGTGAGAGACCAAAGTGAGATTGAAGATGAAATTCGAGACTCTTTGCGATATTAACTCATATATATATATATATATATGTATAGTATACCATATTAAATACAATGCATATCAACTGTTGTGTCCCCTTTTCATGAGAGACCACATTTGTTGCTGGATAAATATGCAAGCATATTGGATTGGTAACGTGTTGTAACTGTAAACATTAGAAATTCAATAGTTTGTTTCTCAAGACAGCGTGATTAAAATAAACCTAGATAATTTTCTATAGAACAATTGAAAAGAAGATTTTCTTATGCTGAGAAATTGGAAGATCACGCTTAATGCAAAAAATAATATTTAAAAATTGAAAAAATAAGGCTTAATTTCTTGTTATATATATCATAATTGAAATCGTAAGATCTCGTACACACAATTTCATCAGCCATAAATATCGTGTTTGTTGGTTAGGTGGGTGGAAAAAAAAAAAGGAAAAATACAATCTAGTTGTAAATATCTGTTTGGAATTATGATAAGGAAGGTGTAAAAAGTAACAATTTAAGTCTAAAATTCAATTGTTGGGTGGTTGGGTAGGAAGTTTAATTAGAAGTGGTATAGGAAGAGTGGCACTAAAACTCTATTACAGTTAATTGACAGAATAGCCCCTGACACTTCAATTTTGAGTGAAAATTAAGGTTTTCTGTTTACTCCTTGACTTAAGAAAATAATAAGCAATGACACTCCAAGATTGGCACATTTTAAATGTAAATTAAAATTAAGAAATTTAAGAGACTATTAGTGCTAATGTAATCGCATTCCAAGTAATATTTGTGTCAAAAGAAATGAATGTCTATAGTGAATCCGTGATTAAATCACGCGAATAAAACATGACACATAACAAACGCTATTAATTGTCGGTGCATTAATATCACAATTAATTAGGCAAATGTAGTAATGAAATTAACAGAATTTCTCTAATTTTGAATTAAAGTTATAAACTAGGGGTGTTTCTTTGATAAAGATTCTTTACTGATAGAGTCAATTTCTAATCTTTAGAGCTGGTAAAAATCACATCAGATTTAAAAAAGATACAAAATAAACAATTATCAGCTAAAAATAAAATTCTTTCGGTAGTTCATTTATTCAGTTCCTACCAAAAAAATCTCTCTAAAATACAGTAAATGTTCAAAGATAAAAAAATTTACTGATAAGCCAACTAGGGCCTGTTTAGTTTATTGATTCGAGTTTTTAATTCGAATTGAGATGTGACTTTATGTGAGAACTTTTTACTGTAGTAAAAAATTAATTGTGATTGTTTATGAAAATTTTTTACTATAGTAAAATTTAAATTCTAAACTCGAATTGGTGAAATGTACGAGACCAATACATCCACAATTTTAGATAATATTGCTGACGAAACGAAATAATTAACTCAAAATAAAATTGAAGAGCTAGATGTCCATGTTGTTTGCATCGAATTAATGAGGTTTAGGTGAGACCGGTGTGCTGATGGAATATGTAACCAATTTTTCGGATTCGAGCAAATATTGGGCTTTGCTTATCTTGCTGATTTATGACTATATTCCACGCACCGGCCGAAAATAATAGAATAATGTTAAGGACACGTGTGCATATCCTGCATCATACTTTCAACAGAAAGTGCTCACGGTTAGATAACTTATAGTTTTTTATACTACAATTAAAATGGTCGGTCCATTTGTGGACTTTGAGATTGACCTTCTATGAACATGTGATATTAAATACCATTAAATGGTTATAGTGATGTTTATTTTACCAATTTGAGTTTAGAATTCGAGTTTTATTATAATAAAAAGCTCTTAAAAATAGTCACGTCTAATTTTTTTAATACAGTAAAAAACTCTCACATAAAATCATATATTAACTCGAATCAACGAATTAAACGGGCAGCTCTAAAATTATCCTTATCGATGAAGTCCATTGTCTATCAATTGCAGTGTTTGGATATTATTGATGCGTCTAAACATTTTTCGATTACTTAAGCAATACTCCTAATGTCAATCAGACTTAAAAGAATATGAACCCAATCTTATTTAGTATAGAATGATCATGAAACGTGGTGTTGGACATCACTAGTATTATTTGACAATATTGTTCGCCGTTTGATGGATTACATCCATCACCTATAAATTATGGTGTTTACACATAATTCGTATCTCTAAGCATTTTTTAAATAATTAAGCAATGCCCATAATGGTATGGTATGGAAATTTTGACAAGCTTTTAGCTAGTGAGCACTACGATCAGATCATTAATTTATTTAACATGGGTTGTTATGTTTAGTTGTGACGTTTGGTCTGGTCCTAAATCTTGTTTCGGCTGGGAATACTGCTCGTCTCCAACCACAAAGGTAGTTTTCACACATTTGAATTAAGTAACCATTCAAATGTAAGACTCTAACATAGAGTTAAGTGAGGAATTATTGCTATATTGAGGTAGTTTTCACACATTTGAATTAAGTAACCATTCAAATGTAAGACTCTAACATAGAGTTAAGTGAGGAATTATTGCTATATTGAGGTAGTTTTCACACATTTGAATTAAGTAACCATTCAAATGTAAGACTCTAACATAGAGTTAAGTGAGGAATTATTGCTATATTGAGGTAGTTTTCACACATTTGAATTAAGTAACCATTCAAATGTAAGACTCTAACATAGAGTTAAGTGAGGAATTATTGCTATATTGAGGTAGTTTTCACACATTTGAATTAAGTAACCATTCAAATGTAAGACTCTAACATAGAGTTAAGTGAGGAATTATTGCTATATTGAGGTAGTTTTCACACATTTGAATTAAGTAACCATTCAAATGTAAGACTCTAACATAGAGTTAAGTGAGGAATTATTGCTATATTTAAGCTTGTAATCAATATATATATATATATAGATATTTTAGGTTTTTTTTATATCTTTAAGTTGTAATATTATATAGTGCATGGTTAGCACTATATATTGATGTCTTTTCTAGAATTTTTTCTTTAAGTAAACAAGTGAAACGGCTTATCCAGTATGAGCATGCAGATCATTAAAACTATGCGCGGTACACGTTAAACATAAAATTATGATTATGATATGATGATTGTGAAAAGGTTTTAATAGCTACCTGACTATAATAAAGGTTTTGTGCGGCTAATTAATTGCATAATTAATATATTGGTGGCAGTTGTTCCGTGGTTGTCACATAAACTATAAGCTAATCACGTGGATGGCTTGGAACATTTCGTTTTATTGTTATACAAATTGAACTAGCGTCTTGCATACTCTTTTAGTATTAAATACAAACTCTCTTACAGACTTTTTTCGGATATTATTTTATTCTTTTGACAAGTGGCATCCTAATATCAAGCCATTTCTTTCAATCTCATTTACAAGAGTGCCATTTTTTTTTTTTTTTGGCTGCTCCAAATCTAACCGACTAGATATTTGATCAGGAAAAAAAAATGGTGAGGTAGGAGAAATCGTTTATTTGATGAGTTAATGGAAGGTCTTGGTGCATTCTTGATATATATTTCTCCAGCTTTTCTTATTATTCTTTGTTGTCGATTTTTTTTTTAATTTCCGACAGCAGGCACTATTTTTTTCGTATATATATATATATATATATATATATATATTTTTGCTTCAGTTTTTTTTTCATTTTTTATAACTCAAGTATATTTTACTGGATTCAGCAAAAAGTACTATATATTAATTGTATAAAAAAATATATATCTTATTGAATCTTTTTTTTTTTTTTTTTGGTTGTTGGACTTTCCCTTACAAACTGATTCGTTTTCAACAGTGAGTTTCTTTTTCCCCTTTGTATATGTTAGTTTCGTTAATATATAGGCAGTAAAATTCTTAATTAGCCTCCGATGATGCATCCGATTATTTATTGAATCTTTTTTTATTCTATTATAGGTAATAATGAACTTGAATGGATGCATCAACTTTAATTAAGGAATGGTACTCCTATAAATAACATTGAAAGAAATGGTTTGTTATTAAGAGGATGACACTTGTCAAGAAGATAAAACAGTATCTGCAAAATAGTCTATAAGAGAGTCTCTTGAATTAAGGAATGACACTTCTGTAAATAACATCGAAAGAAATGGTATGTTATTAAGAGGATGACACTTGTCAAAAAGATAAAATAGTATCTGCAAAAAAGTATGTAAGAGAGTCTCTTGAATTAAGGAATGACACTCATGTAGGGGTGGCAATCCGGGTAGCGACACGACGACACGACTCGAAACCCGCACGAAATTAACGGGTTTGGGTTTATCATAAATAGGTCCGGGTCATAATCAGGTCGAACCCGCGAAACACGATTAAATAACGTGTCATTTTCAGGTTGACCCGCCAACCCGCAATTGACCCGTCATAACCCGTTTATTAAACGTGTCATATATAGGTAACACGGTTATACAACCCGTTTATTACCTGTTTATTACCTAGGTTAAAAAAAAAAGTTTAACTATTCACTATTCTCTTTCTCTAATATCCCTCGTCCATCCCATTCATTCCCACACCCACTCCCATCTGCAGCCGCCTATCTCTCTCTCCACTCTCTCTCAACTCTCTCGGTCTCCTCTCTCATCTGCGGCCGCCGATCTCAGTCCACTGGACCACCGCCGCTTCTCATTTCTTCTTCTTTCTCTTCTTCTTTCCTCTCCACTCGCAACCAGTGTTTCTCCGCTGGATCTCAGTCTTGGATTTCAGATTTTGCTTGTTCTTGGTTGTTCTTCTTCGGATTCAGAGCAGTTGGTTTTGCTTGTTCTTCTTCGGAAACCAAAACAGGTATTTCGCCTCCATTTCAGTTTTTTGCTTGTTCTTGGTTGTTTGGTTGTTCTTCTTCGGATTCAAAGTAGTTGGTTCTTGCTCTGTACATATTTTGATTTTAGTTTACTTTTAATCTTCTAACTGACTAATTCGTGTGGAAAGAAAGGTGGTTTTTTTTCAGTTTACTTGATTTCAGTTGGTTGTTTTTTTTCTTTTTAATTGTGATGTATTTTTTTGCTTTGTATTAAGCTGTGAATCTTCTTTTTCTCCGTAAATTTGTGTGCAGTTTATGCTGTTAGACTTGATCATTCATTGTAGTTAATGGCTTCTATGTTTCATGTTTGCCTTCATTTCCTGTTTCAATCGGTTCTCATACACTAGAGACTTGAGTTGTGATTTCAACATATAACTCTCTAAATTGATAGCACGTCATGTTCAATTACCAAGACCACAAATTTATGGCTCTACAATCGTGGCTTGTATTTCATTCAAATCTTAGTTGCATTTATGAGTTGCTGCCATTTTGTCTACATATGACCATCTAATTATTGTCGTTAAAGAAAGGATTTTTTTTTTGTTAATTACAATTGCTTCCAATGCAGTGGAAGTGAATAGACACAATTTGTCTACATAGGACAGTCTAGCCTTTCCCCCTCCCGTTTGTATTGATCTGGTTTATGAAGAAGGATTCTTTAAATCCTTTTCTTACGCTTAAGAATTAGTAATGCAGAATACAGCTTGTAGCTAAACCTCCACCAACAGGGGTCACAGCCTCAAGTTTTTTCTTATTGGTACTGTTTGTGGTTTTTACTTATATTGGTATTGGTTATATTGGAAAACCGAAAGCAAACTATGCAATGTAATTTTCCTAGAATTTGGAGGTTTAGTGTTGCTTTTTAGGATAGAAGAATATCTTGTTTAAATCGCTTAGTTCTTATATCTAGACTGGATTATTTAATTTTGCTCCAAAGTTACAGCCTTTTTACTAAATATTCTAATTTCTCTGTTGTTCTCATCTATCTTAAGGGGTTTTTGGAAGCTTCAATTCATATTCTCTTTCTTATTACAGAGACTACAAGCACTTGAAAGAAGAGGTGGAGGATCTTACACAAGATATCTTCAACTTTTCATTGAAAGAAGAGGAGCCTTTCTCACAGGGATCAACTTCTCCTGAACGTAATGATGCACTTGGAGTCCCCCCAATGTAGCAAATTATTTAAATATTTAATTATTAATCATGTATGTTTGTTTTTTAAATTGTGAGACTTTTATGTGTTTGTTTTTTAATTTGTTAGAGACTCTAATGTGCTTGTTTTAATTTTGAACTTAAATTATGTAATGTCTCTACATCATGTTAAACAGGTTGAGAAACATATTCAGAAATAGGTTCTGAAATAGGTTATGAAATAGGTTCAAACGTGTTGACATTAATCAGGTCATAAACGTGTTGACAGGTAATTAACGGGTTGACACGACCCGTTTACGACCTGTTTCGTAAACGTGTTGACAGGTAATTAACGGGTTGACACGACACGTTTACTACCTATTTAATAAATGGGTTAATCGTGTCGTGTCGTGTCAACCCGCTAATAAACAGGTCGTGTTTGGGTTTAGAATTTTGACACGATTAATAAACGGGTCGTGTTCGTGTCAGACCTATTCGTGTCAACTGATGGGTTCAACACGACACGAACACGACCTGTTAACACGAATTGCCACCCCTACACTCATGTAAATAACATTGAAAGAAATGGTATGTTATTAAGGAGTTGTTTTTTTTTTTATATATATATATATATATTTTTAGGTTAGAGTGATTTGAGTGTTGAGTTTGAGTTATAATTTGATTTGAAGTTGTAACTTGAGTTTGTGTTTGGATGTGCACATTTGAGTTATGATTTGAATTGTTAATCTATTTGAGTTTGTATTTGGATGGATCAAAACTTAAATTTATATTTAGATAGTATTTTAATAAAAATTCAATGGTGATGAAAAAGTTTAATAGGGTATATGGTGGAGTTTTATTCATTTTTTCGTTGTGAATGCATAGAAAAAATCATCTCAATCAGAATTAAAACGAAAAAGTTATGATATTTTTAAGAATAAAAGAAATATTATTTATTAACTTGAGTTCGAGTTTATAAACTTGAGTTGAAAGAAAAACTTGAACTCAAATTTAAACTCAAATTTTATAAAAAAAAAATATAAATTTAAATAAAGTTATAACTCGAGTTTAATTTTTTTTTTAGTTTCATTGAAAAAAATAACCTTTTAAGTTAATTTATTTAAGAAAGTGAGGATGATACTTGTTAAAAAGATAGTGGCATCCGCAAAAGAGTTTGTGAGAGTATTTATTTAGCGCGCGCTCAAAACCATATCTCCGAAAGATAACGAAGAATTATAAATAAATAGACAGAAATCTCTTAGCTTCTTTCCTTGGAGATTTGCCTTATCATGCATTATCAATAATCCTTCCCTTCCTTTGTAGAGAGATAGTGGTAAGTAATAAACAGAAATCGCTTTGCTGTTTGTGTTCATTTTGATTTTGTTAGTGTATTTTGTGTTGGCTTATTTTTGAAAAATTGATTGTAAAATTGGTTAACATTGTAAATTGGTAAATCTCTTAAGAAAAGTCTTGTTGTCATGTTTATGGGCTGCAAATTAAAGGATTTGATTGCTAAAAATAAAGAGTGTACTTTTAGGGAGAATTGATTGCTTGTAATCTACAGGCTAGAGCATGGTTGTATGTGTGGAAAAAGAGTTGTACGCTGGGTGGTTTTTGTTTCTGAAAGTCAGAAGGAAAAAGGCTAAAAATAGGAGAGACGTTGGTCTTTATGTGTGAATTGTTTATTGGAAACTTACCTTGCATGAAAGCTAGAGATTTGTGTTGGCGTGATAAGCTGATTGCGTGAAGCTAATCTTGTAGAGATATATGATTTAAACATAAATTCATATTGATGTGATCTTCACGTACTTTCACAAGGGTAGGCACATGAGCAACTTTGCTATATATACATAAGTTGTGTATGTGAGTGGGTGTGCCTTGAAAAGAATATTGGGTAATCAAAGGATACATTTAGGGCATGGTTTTTATAGAAGAAATATTTAGAAAAAGTCTATGTGAGAGTGAGTCTTTATGTGTTGATTGAAGATCGTCTTTTGGGAGAAGGATTAGAAGCTTTCGGGAGAAAACATACTGCCAGCCGAAGGAATTTTACCATGCAGTTTTGAAGACGAGTGGTGCTCGCTGGAAAAGTCCATTAAGGAGATTTGACACGACGGCGACAACGTCAAGGAAGAAGTCTTTAAGTGTATAAGTTTGATTGGTGTTTGTAATCCTTTGATTTTAGTGGATATGCACACCGAACTGCGATATCATTTTTTGTATTTTTTAATTTTTCTCTACATTACTTTCTGTTGGAAAAATGACTTATTAAGTCATTTTAAAGGCCCATTTTGAGGCCCATATTTGGATGGGGCCCAAAAGGTTTTTGAGACGGGTCTCGATGGATTTGCGTTCTCCGTCGCGAGGAGATCAAAATCAAGTATTCATACACTCAAAATGGTTTTTGGGTGAATGAGAAATTGATGGTCTAAGTATGGTACTTGAAATAATATTTGTAGAAGGAAATTGCAAAAGTCCCACATTGGCTAGGAGTGAAGCAAATGTGGTGTTTATAAGTGATTGCACTTTGAAACCTTGGTAAGCAAGTATACCAGAGAGGCTCTCTCACGCGCCGGGGGGGGGGTGCAAATCACGGACCCGGCTGGTTAGGGGCCCAATGTGTGCGCCCGCGACCTGCGGACACGAATGCCGGACCGGAAAACTCGCTCCGTGCGAGCTACCTTTTGCAATTTTTCTTTTATTTTGCAAACTAAATTCCGAAACTGATGCATTAGTGGCTGATTAAAATCTGCATTAGTGAAGGATTTAGAAACTGCAGCAATAACTATTGGTTTATGGGCTTTAAACCTCCGGTTATAGACTTGTTTTTGGACCAAATTCATCCGGGAATTCCAGAGGCTGTAACCACTGAATTCAAGCACCATTAATCTGAATTTAATTGCTTTTATTCACCTTATTTACAGCCTTGTAACATCCCTCACGGGCAGGCTATATAAGGGCCATCCTCCACATGAACAAGACACTCCAATTTTCAGAATTCTTCCTCTCATTCTCTTGTGTTCTTTCTGAAATTTTTGTGTCTCCGTGTTGTGGAGTTTGTGCTCTTGTAGTTCGGTCTTTTGGTGATAGAGGGAAGATCAAGTTCTAGTTCGCCGGACGGTACCGAACGTGCATCGAGCTACCGTCGTTGTCGTTGTATCCTGGGAGACGGACGTCCAACGTGACCTCAAGCACACGCCGGAGGGGACGAATCTGTTTTAAGGACAACGTGGTTCACGTGCCTCGACATTCATACAATTCAGTTTTCGAACTCCATAGAAAGGTTGATTTCGGGTTGTAACAATTTTTCGTTTATTTGTTATTCCTTTCTTTCCTTGTTCTTCTTTGTATTTTCCACCATATTGTCCAACACTTTCTGTTTCTGCACGTTTTCAATTCTCTGTGGTAAGTAAATAATGTTTTGTTAATTTTTAAGGATAACATATATGTAGAGAAAAAATGACAGACAAATATAACAAGGTTAGCTGGCATTATTTAAGGATATTTTTAATATTTCTTTTGGTGTTCGGTTTAGACATTGAAAGCGTTTTATTATGGGTTTTGATAGGGAAATTTCAAATATTTAATTTATAATGATTAATATTACTCCAATAAAAAATAACGTGTTACCAATGCTTCGATTGAACTAAAACGTTAGGAGATTATCGGATGTGAAATTACTTGCAGCTCTTAATTAAACTTTTTTAGTGTAAATGATATTTTGATTTATCATAGAGCTTTATTCCTTAGATAACTAAACAGATTTGAAGTTTATTGATCCAAAAAAAAAAAAAAAAATGAAGAAGGGAGTTTCTCTGGACTAAAAAAACTAAACTACCGATAGTTATTTACTTTTCAACTATCAGATCTGCATTATAAATTATCTGTTCAGCATAAATTTTCAATCTAATATGATTTTAATCAAATTCAACGGTTAAAAACTGATCAAAGAAAGTTTCAAGGAAGAAAAGATAGATTTGGACTTTAAAAGGGTACAAATGGATCTTCCAGAAGAGATAGACCAGGAAGAAAGCAATTTATAAAATGTGATCACATCGTTATAAAATGTGAAAGGGCTAATTTGCGCTTTGGTCCTTAATTCTGAATTTCTGAAAACATTTAAGGCTTGTTTGGTAAAAGAATTTGAATTTCGGTTTTTTTTTTTTTAACAAAAATTTGAATTTAATAAATTTTGTTATACTTTTTCACTCACAAAAATTTTAAAAATTTAAATTTTAGTTCAAATGTTGAACCCATGAGCAAGCCCTTGAATTCTAAACTGTAGTACGGTTTAAGTAGGTCCTTGAAGCAATGAAATAAAGGCCAGAGGTCCCCAAGGACCCCAACTACTGTCAAAATGTGCCTTAAGGTCCTCAACTTTTTCAATCTGATCCTGTAAATCATTCATAACAATCTCTTTTGGCTAGAAGAAATACCTGAATGTATTTATACATCAATGAAAAGTTTATGTGATAATTAATGAATCCATCATTTTCTTAAACCTAAAAAAAAAAAAAAAAAGCCATAACAAAACCAAATGAATATGAAACAGCTTTCCTTCTTGAACTATCCAGCTAATCCAACCTCATTATACAACCTCAGTTACCAGTACTTACACTTGCAAATTATAAATGAGTAAGTGACAAAGGCCTTTATTGATAAATATCGTTTACTACAATAACCCTTATTGTTGCTGAAGGAGGAATTTCCTCCAACTAAAATCAGTTTACGCCAAGTAAACTAACCAATATGTTGTACTCAAAAGGCCCATGAAAGTCGCTATTCAAAACAACCACGAAAAAGATTAGTGTCATTTGGTTCATAAGTTTGAACATAAATTTTAATTTTGATAAGAGAAAACAATGTTGCAAAACAATTTATTGAACATGATTCAAACCCTCGAAATTAGACTCTCTATATAAGGATTTTCTTCCTTGGAGGAAAGGTATTTAATATTAATCACTTAAGCTACTTGCTCTATACTTCTTGGGATTTTCTTTGTCAAAAAGCTCTAGAGCAGGCTCAACCATCTCTTCCATAGCCAAACTATGAAAGCTACCCATTGAGACTCTACCACTTTGAGAACTCTGGGCCACTTTGTGAACCACACTCTTGTACAAGCTATTGCTAATAACTTCAAGATAGTTTCCAACGAGAACTATGTATTAAGGAAAATGTATAGTCCATAATTTTTGGATTTTTTTTTTTATTTCTTAGCTGTATATATTTAGTTCACAATTTCGTATAGTTTTTATTCTCTTCCGTTGACTTCTACAGCTTGTAAACTGTATATATTCATTCACTGCTAATGAAAAGTTGATGAGCCATTTCACTTTACAAACATTTTTTTTTTTCTTTTAAACATTCTTATGGTATCAGAGTGTTGCTAAAACTCACACGAGTCCCGGTCCCTACTTCTCCAAATGGCCAATCCTCTAACAACTTCCCGTGCTTACCTTGGCAAATGTCAATTATGTAGCGAATAAGGTCATTCCGCCAAACGTTGTCCTATGTTCAAATACATGCCTTTGTCACCCTCGCCTCAACCAACCACACCTCACAATCCTACCTATCCTCCTCAAGCTCATCCCACTACTCCTCACGCCGACATAACTAGTCAACCCGCACTCTCTAAAGCTGAATGGCTTTTGGACTCCGACGCATCTCACCATGTCATATCCAACTCCTGTAACCTATCTCACCATTCTGAATATCCTATTTCGGAGAATGTCCATATTGGTGATGGCACTGGCTTGTTCATTACTCACACCAGATCTACCACTCTACCATTCTCTTCTCAATCTTTCACTTTGAATAATGTTTTGTGTGTTCCTTCGATGAAAAAGAATCTTTATTCTATTTCACAATTTTGCTCTAATAATAATGTGTGTTGAATTTTTACCATCTTCTTTTCATGTTAAGGATCTTTCTATGGGGGCACTACTGCTGGAAGAAACAACTAAATATGGAGTTTATGAGTGGCCGCATTTAGCATCACAAACAAAGTATATTATTGCCTTTTCTTCAATAAAAGTTTATGTCGATCAATGGCATCATCGTCTTAGTCACCCGTCGTCTGATGTTCTTCGTCATTTAATTTCCAATCAAACTCTGCCTATGTCATCTGCAGTTAAGTCCAATTGTACGTGTAATTGTTGCTATTGTAATAAAACTCATAAATAAATATTATGTCATTTTCGTTGACCACTTCACACGCTATATTTGGCTATATCATCTCAAGAAAAAAAATTCAGCGTTCATGACATTTTTATCCATTTTAAGGCCTTAGTGGAAAACTACTTTAAACGCTCCATTCACTTTCAAATTCTCAACCTCTTGAACTATTATATTCCGATGTGTGGACATCTCCGGTTACTTCACATGGCAATTATAAATATTATGTCATTTTCGTTGACCACTTCACACGCTGCATTTGGCTATATCATTTCAAGAAAAAATCTGACGTTCATGACATTTTTATCCATTTTAAGGCCTAAGTGAAAAACTACTTTAAACGCTTCATTACTACGTTTTATACAGATAACGGAGGTGAATACATCTCGTTAAAATCTTTTCCTGCCGCAAGTGGTATCTCACATCTTACCACTCCTCCGCACACCCTAAAACACAATAGTATTTCTGAACGTCGTCATCGTCATATCGTCGAGTCTAGCCTCACATTACTTCATCATGCACACATGCCTCTTACTTTTTGGCCACAGGCTTTCTCCATTGCCGTCTATCTTATCAACTGCATGCCAAAAATTAACCTCTCCATGACTTTGTCCTTTGAAAAACTATTTAATCGTCCACCAAATTACTCCAAATTAAAAAAATTTGGTTGTCTTTGTTGGGAAAATACAAATCCCTTGACAGAATTATCAAAGAATAACTGAGAAATAAAAATAGACACAAGACAATTTGTTGTCAAAGACAATCAGAGAAAAATTCACTATATGTGGAAAATTTTTACAACCACACACTCTCTAGATTTTCCTCTCACCCAAAACTTAATTGCATCAGAGAAGAATTTTTCCCACAAAAATTCTCTCTAACAAGCTCTCTCTTTTCTCACATAATTGGACTTCTGATTTTGGGATGTCTCTGGTTGAAGAACTAAATCTCATATTTATAGGCATTTTCACAGAGTATGGACAGCCTTGCTACAGCTGTGAAGGTCTTCACCGCCTCTAGCTTCTTCTACCTCCTCCTTCTTCTACGCTCTTCTTTGCTATACTAAAAACGGCTGCCTAAGATTGACTTCTCCTTTTCCTATACTCTAAGTATTTGCAGAAGAAGCGAGAAAGATAGGGCGCATTTAGAACTCATTCTAAAATGATTTTATTTTTTATATGAAAATAAAAATGAAAACGTTTTCAATCTTAGACAGAAATCATTTTTGAAAATGCGTTTCGTAGTTTTATCAAGAGATTATTTTCAGTATAAAAAACTCATTAATGTCTCTCTCTTTCTCTCTGTTCAAGAGAGGAGAAAACGAAAATAAAAAATAAAAAATGACTAAAAGTCATTTTTCATTTCTCTTTCATTTTACACTAAACTAAAAAATCGTTTTCATTTCTGTTTTTTGTCTTTATTGCGTCAAACGCCGTTTTAAAAACGTTTTCATTTTTTCTTTCTCAAAAAACATGAAAAACAAAAATGGGATCAATTCTAAACACGTTCATAGTTTCTTCTTCAACTTTGATCTTCTCATTTCCAAAATGAGTCTTTGCTGCACGCTTCTTCTGCAAGGTTCTCCAACATTCTATCTTTGACCATTCTTTTTAATCAATATTCAATCGTCTTTGTTATCCGTGGCTCCGACCATATGGATTCCACAAGCTTTCTCCACATTCCAAACCTTGTATTTTTCTTAGATATTCCTCCACACAAAGTGCTTATCAGTGTTGTAATCCAATCACACAAAAAAAAAAATATATTTATTTCTCGCCACGTTAATTTTATTCAGTCAATTTTTCCATTTTCTCAACAATCACCTTTCTCGTCCTACTGATATCACTCTCCATGAATGAACACAATACGATTTACTCCCATCCTCTCCCTCTTCCCAAAATCTCATAACACCTCTCATACAAATCTCACCCAATTACATAATATAGAAAATTGGAACCCCTTGCAACCTATAAAACAATTGCGTTGTAATTCCCATACTTTTCAAGCAAAAACAAGAGCATCAAAACTTTTTGTTCGAGTCAAATTCCCATCTGATCTATCCGACATATACAAAGCTCCACCATGGCGTACCGATCAGCGCTCCACCTTTCCTTTCTTGCTGATCATTTGCAGGAGCTCTATTGCTCACTGCAGCTTGTTAGATGGCGTTGTTGACCGAAACATCGTCTCGGATACTACTGGAATAGGCAGAGTGAGTGTTTCTGGTGTTTTAACAATGGAATGTGATGGGGTTAGAACTGTCATCAGTGATACCGTAACGGATACAAATGGATTTTTTAAAATTACTTTTAACACTTTATTCACTTTTGTCTTCCATCCAAATCAGTGCGATTAGTGCAGGATATCTGTTAGAAGCGTGTTTTCCGGTTGTCGCTTTCACCCGGGACACCGCGGTGTCCTTCTCGCGCCTATTAATTGTCACAATGCTATTGCAGAACAACTGCATGATGATGATGAACAAGGACGCAGTTATTTTGTGAAGTACAAAGCAGAACCATTTTATTACGACCCTTCTTATTAATATGTTTACTGTTACGTGTGTGCTTTACTTAATTTGATTCAGGCATCATTGGTGCTGCTTTCATTCTTTTTATATTTATTTTTTTTTCAATTTACTTCCCTAGTAATATTGCTAAGATATGTGGTTTCTTGTTCTTCGATTCTTATTGTATTTCTATGTTAACGAAACGTTTAAAGTTCTTGTCATTTAAATGAAAAAGTATGTATGTGATAAGCCTATTACGTAATTGAAAACATAATCAAAATGATCGACATTCTCATGTAATAGAAAACTTTGTTACAGGTTATTAATTGTGACCCAATCTGGAGATTTTGTGATTTCTTCTCTTATCTCTTGCTTCCTTTTATATATATTTAACATTTTTTTCCTCTCTAAATGGTAAAAGTAATCTAATAAGCAGTAATACTCAATTAAATTATAAATATAATTTAAATTAGGCATGTGGTGACATAATTACAATTTTTAAAATAGAGTGGTGATCATATGATTGTAAGTTTTTTAGGATACAATTGATCTTCACCAAAAAAATAAATAAATAAATAAATAATTGGCAAAGGCTTAGTTTGGTATTACTTTTTCATCCCAAAATTAGCTTCTGCTTGTAGCATAAGCTGATTTTAGCGTTTGGTAAATCTCCTCAAAAGTGTTTTTTGAAGAATTTTTTAATAATTTACAAAAAATCAGAAGCAGCCTAAAGACAACTTTGCTTTTAGATTGTGCGGAAATCAGTATAAATAAATAATGAACTTTCATAATACTCATAATACACCTAATGAAATTTAAAATTTACAATCTTTTTAATCTAAAATTCATACTCGTAAAATAATATAATATAATATAATAGTAATATTGTAACAAATAATATCATAATTCTATTAATAACTCTAATATTATTATTTTATAGAAAAATATTATAATTATTTTAATAATATGATATTATAATTATAATATGATATTGTAATTATTATTTAATAATATATTATATATTATAATGTATTGATATAATTATATTTATTATATTAATAATATTACAATAATATTATTGCATTTTATTATATTTATAATTTTATTTATTATATTAATAATAATATAATAATTAATATAATTAAATATTAATATAATATTATAATTCTAATATTATTATATATTATAGTGTATTACACACGTTATGATTATATAATATATTTGTTTAATATAATATAATAATGATTATATAATATAATATAGTTGTAATTTTTAATTATATTATAATTGAAATATTAATATTTCTTATGTAATATTATAATATGTTTTATAATATTGTAATTATATTAACCATTTTAATAATATTATTATATTCTATATCATAATTATATAATATGTTATTTAATAATAGTTTTATTGTATTATATTAAATATAATAATAAATATACATTATATTGTAATTATATTATAAATATAATCATTATTTTTAATTATTTCATTTATTATTTTAATAATATTATTATATTTTATATCATAATTATATAATATATTATATAATTATAGTTTTTTGTATTATATTAAATATAATAATAAATATATATTATATTATAATTATTATTTATAGTATAGTATAGTATAATATAATATAGTCGTAATTTTTAACTATCCACAGCAATTCAACCTCATAATTTATCAAACGCTATTACGGTGATTTTGAAACCAGCACAGCTACTATAATTATAGTTTTCTAAACACTCAATTATTTTTTTATAAGAACTACTTCTTCCTTCAACATAGTTAAAAGTAATTTTTTTAAAATCTATAGTACTATCAAACTAAGCCAAAGTATCACGACCCAAAATTAGAGACAGTAACAAAGTCAATAAGGGCAATATTACTTGTTCCTATAAGGCTATAGCCCCACTTGTGGGTTTCATATGTGTCCCAAATATGGAGTTATAGCACCACGAAGCTATAGAACATTTTTCATTCCATAAAACCTATAAAATATACTGTTCTCACCAAAAGTAAATACACACTCGGGAAAAATCCATAGGCCAAGAAGAGATAACCGTTTCATTCCAACCACATATACTTTTATGGCTGACGAGCCTTCTCTGGCCCTCTTTTCATCTCTTGTAAGTTGACACCTCAAAGGTTCAAACTTTGCGATATTGGGCAGGTAACATCACTGATCACAGCCATGGCTGGAGATTCTCTGTCCTCGGTGTTTGTGAACCCATCTTTCTCGCTCTACCATTCCAAAGCCAGAGCACTTTCAAGGAACCAATGTGGTTCTTCTTGGCGTCATACTGAGCCCGGAACCAAAACCAGTTCTCTACCAATCATCAGAGCTGCTCGGAAAGAGGATATCGTTATCGTCGGAGCAGGTATCGCCGGCCTCGCTACTGCAGTGTCCCTCCACAGGTTGGATCAACAAACAATATTTCTCAAAAGGGTTTTAGAATTTCATTGTCAATTCAATGGATTTCCATGTTTTTCTTTGAGCCAAAAAGGCTATAATCGTAAGGGTCTTTTTACGGTAGGGGCCCCGACGAATAGTCATATTTTTAAAGATTAGTCTTGGTTAAAGTCATATTCAAATGAAAAAGCATACAAAGTTGAGAGAATCTGATACAGATTTGTCAATTTAAATGTGGTTGAATTTTCATAATTTTATGAATGATATAACACTTATGAATGCAAAATTAGAGAAATATAGCATTAACAAGTTGTGATAATAGTCTCTGAAACTTGTGGACTTGTCACTTGTGAATATATATCTTAGTTATAGAATATTGGAATTATGACATTTGATGGAGAAGATTCCCATGTTTGAAAATGGATGATTTAGGCTTGGCCTTCGATCATTGGTGCTTGAGCAAGCAGAGTCGCTTCGGACTGGTGGAACCTCACTCACTCTTTTTAAGAATGGTTGGCGGGTTTTGGATGCAATTGGAGTTGGAAGTGAGCTCAGAAGCCAATTTCTTGAAATTCAAGGGTATATATGTGATTTTCCCTCTGTTTTGTTTATATTTTGGGTTCAACGTTCGAGCATAAATAATCTTTTGCCCCGCTTCTGGTTGCATTGAACCTTCTGTGCAAGCATAATTTGTGGTGGTTCACTTCAAATATTGTCATTTATAAGTTGGACTTTTAACTGTCAATTAGTTTTTAGGATCTTAAATTTGAGAATCTTTGACAATGTAGTAAAATCGACATTCACGTTAACTAATAAATAGAAGTCAAAGCCTCAAATACCAAAGTTAGAAAATTTATAGAGTCCAATCTACCAAAAATTTAGGGTGTACTTGTACAAACTATGGAGAGTTTCGATTAGGCGACGTCCATCTGCGGCGATTGAACCAAAAACTTGCAAACATTTTTTTAAATTTAACGTCCCATTTACCATAACTGAAAGTTTAGGGTTCAAGTTGTCAAACACCGATAAATTTAATAAGGTGCGCTAAAAAAACCCTTTTAATAAGAACCAATATTGTTCCATTTCTTGAAATCTTAAAACTTTTCTAAATCTGGTAAACTAACATATCACTATCAGAATAATCTTTTAGTTTATAATCCTTAAAATAATATATTTTCATGGAAGTAGTTTTTATCTTGTGACGGTTATGCAAACTATGTTTTATTATTATTTTTTTTTAAATCTGAACTGGTTCATGGTTTCAGCTGTGCAGGATGGTGATAAAGTCAGAAGATGGAAGGGAGCTGCGCTCCTTCAAGTTCAAAGATGAAGATGAAAGGTACTACGATAATAGTTATCTTTCCCACTTAAATGGTTTTTTTTTTTTTTTTCCATTTTTGCTCAACAAGTAAGCCTTAGTAAATTACACTTTTGGTTTCTCTCACTTAAATGTTAAATAGATAGATAAGACTTATTTCGGCTCACTTTTTGTACAACATGAATGGGACAGCCAAGAAGTGCGTGCCGTAGAGAGGAAAGTGTTATTAGAGACTCTTGCCGACCAGCTGCCACCAGAATCTGTTTACTTTAATTCCAAATTGACAAATATTAGTAAAAGTGAAGGTGGAGAAACCATGTTGGAACTGGTGGATGGAACTCGGTTATCTGCAAAGGTTAGACTTAAGCCATTTATAATTTCTTGTCTAATAACTCTTTGTACTTCATGCTCTTGCCAATGACTGCTGAAGCTCAAAACTTGTTTTCAAGAACTTTGGATAATAGTTGAAAAACTTTTAGACTTTTCTAGAGAAGATGAACTTTTCATAACGCTTATTCATTAACGGTATTTTCGTTTGACGGTAGTTTAGGGATTCTCTCTTATAAATTCAATCACCCTAGGATTTCTTTGTAATTAGGGGGTGTTGTCATTATAACTTGTAAGAGAAGTTAGAGAAAACACAGAGAGATTGAGAGTTATGCGACTTTCTTTTGTTAAGCTTATCGATCATCATCATTAAGTGCATTAATGCAGCGACTGAAAGATAACAAAGTCTAACATTGAGGCAATGCTCGGTAGATTTTGCATATTCACGTTAGTTTATTTTCTTTGCGATTTTACTATTCTCAGTAATGTGGAGTCAGGGATCTAACTTTTTAACAAATTGTTTGACTATATCTATATTTTATGTTTGATTAACTATTTACCTTCTGTGGATGTTAACAGATAGTTATTGGCTGTGATGGGATCCGATCTCCAATAGCCAAATGGATGGGATTTCCTGATCCCAAGTATGTTGGACATTGTGCTTTCCGAGGCCTTGGATATTATCCCAATGGACAACCATTTGAACCAAAAGTGAATTATATCTATGGAAGAGGGCTGAGAGCAGGGTGCGTTCCCGTTTCTCCCACAAAAGTCTACTGGTTTGTCTGCTTCAACCGTTCATCACCAGGTCCAATCTCTGACATGTTAAACATAAAATGATAAAAGCTTTTTGAACTTTGAAGTTTCCTCGTTGGCCTAACAAAGTGGACTAGTTATTGCAGGTCCTAAAATAAGTGACCCATCTGAACTGAAGAAGCAAGCTAAAGAGTTGGTCAGAAATTGGCCTGCCGATCTACTGAACATCATAGACCAAACCCCGGATGACACAATCATCCGAACGCCCCTTGTCGACCGGTTGTTGTGGCCTGCCATCAGTCCCCCGGCTTCATCAGGTAGAGTCGTGCTGGTTGGAGACGCATGGCATCCAATGACACCAAATCTAGGGCAAGGAGCTTGCTGTGCCCTAGAAGACGCTGTTGTTCTGGCAAGAAAGCTTGCAAATGCTGTCAAATCTGGATCATCATCGGTTGAAGATGCTCTGAGCTCGTACGGGAGTGAAAGATGGCCCCGAGTTTTTCCTCTATCCATACGTGCCAATCTCGTTGGATCGGTCCTGCAGTGGGAGAACCCAGTTGTGTGTTCTGTTCGGAACAATGTTGTCATCCCCAAGCTAGTTAGGCTTGGACCATTGTTGGCGCATACAAATTTTGACTGCCAACCCCTATAGACACAGCAAAGAGGTTCAACCTCAGAACAAGTAAACATTGATATACGTGTTAAACTGAGAAAATGTACTGAAGCTTATACTTCTGACTGTAGTTCTTTTTGTCTGTTCTCAGAAGATAAGTATGTGTATCTAAATGTATTTTCTTTTAGAGGCTCAAGAAGGGCTAGGATTTTGTTTATCTGTTAGAATATAACACAATAAAATGTGAATCTCTGTTCGGATGACCAATTCAAGCATAAATATACCATCGCTGTGACCATAACGAGTAAAGCTTTTAGACCAAGAGAAATATGTGTGAACTTCTGATTTAAATGTGACAACCATTTTGAACAATATTTCAAAGAATATACTAATACATATACAATCTCTCTTAAAAGATCAAGACAAAAAGGAAGGACAAGGAAGATTGTGCAACATGGCTCATATAAAAACTTAGAATCAGCCTATAATCTCATCCATGTATACTAGTGTATGGAAGACCTCTCTACATAAAAGCATTCTGCGACAATCTTGAAGTCTACCCAAGTCCTTTAACTTCAAGTCTCCATGCAACGAGGCAAGCTTCATGTCTCCATACATCGAGAATTCATGACTTCGATTCTGGAAGAAAACCGAAAAGTATATGTGTTGATGAGAAAAGAATGAAACAAATATGTCAAATTAAGGATTGAGGTTTATGATATATAGAATGTTCTTTTACCAAACTGACTGCTTCGGAAAGTTGCTTTCTAGTTACAGCAGATTTCATCGAAAAGCAGGTTTTAATGATCACTTTTAGGAGCCGTAAAAGCAATCCCGAATGGCCAACTTTGGGACTGCTATTGCAACACCTAAAAGTACTTATAAAAACAATTTCAGCAACAGTTGAGATTTGGTAACTCTATAGAAAACAACTTTTAGTAGTAGTTTGGTAAAAGAGATTCACACAAAATCCAGAATCCAAACTCCAAAGGAATATGTGGTCAGATTTTACATCATACTAAACTGTCAAGTGAAAATCAACAAGAACACTAATTCATCAAAAAAAAAAAAACAAAAAAAAACAAAAACAAAACAAAACAAAAAAAACAAAAAAACTTGAAAGGTACCAGGATTGGAGAAGAACCAGAGGACGATGGCGCAGAGGAGGAGGAGGAGAGGGATGAGGTGGATAGCGTTTTGGGCGGATCTGAGGCGAGACTGCTGTCTCTTGGCAACGGCGGAGAGGGGATTGTATGTGGGAAGGTCCAGGTGGTGGTGGTCAACGTCATCGTCGAAGGTCAGAGACGGCGGCTGAAGAGTTGCCGCCGCCGCGGACGATGAGATGGAGAAAGTGGTATCGGAGATGATTCTCGAAGATCTCTTCTGCATCTTTAGAGAGAGAAAGATAGACTCTCAGAGAGTTTAATCCGCTGGGATTCTTCGCTTTGTTAGTTTCTTTTCTAGCTTTAGCGCGGTTTAAGTTTGTTTCTCGTTTTGGAAAATTACCGTGGCATTTCGGGATCATGTCGTAGATTATAAAATAACTTCCTCAGATAGTCAGATATGTAAGAGGAGAATGTGAGCGACGATGGCTCGAGTAAACGATCATAAAAACGTCAAGTGAACGAAAAGCGGAGACGACAATAAAAGTTAAACGGCATTAAACTTGATACCAACAAAACGACAACTGAACGAAAAGCGGAGACGAGCCAGAGTAAGAAAACGACAATCAGTTTAGTTAACGACAAGGTAATTTATATATTTTACATCGAAGAGGGTGTCACAAGTACAGTTTTAATCTAACAACTACTAAAATAGCCAAAGAGTGTTTAATTTGTAAAAACTTTTTATTGCAGTAAAAGTTAGATGTGACGATTTTTAAGAGTTTTTTTTATAATAAAATTTAAATTTTAAACTCAAATCGGTAAAATAAATAAGACTTAAACTCTTTCTCTCTCAAGTTGCCATGTGGCAAACCCTCCCTCTCTTACTTTTTCTTTTTTTTTTTGCTCTTTACTTTTTCCTATCTTCATTCTTTTTTTAAAAAAAAATTTGAATGTTTTGTTTTTCTTTTTTTATTTTTGTGAATTTTTTTAGCAGTTTAATTTTTTACTTGTTTTACTCCTATGAAATTAGTTTCTAATGCATGTTTTCCATTTTTTTGTCAATGTTAAAATAATTTTCTTTAAATTTGCTCTTACTTAATTTTTATCTGTATAATTCCTATCATATCAAAAATTATCTTTACACGTATTTTTTATATTAAATCGTCTTCTTCTAATTTACAATTATATAGATTTGTTTTATTACTAAATGTTTAAAACAAAAAAGAAAAGTTTATTTTTTTTCAATTAAAATTTTAGAAACTCATTTTTAAAATAAATTCAAAAATTCTTAAATACTTGCATAAATAAATTTCTCATCACCCAATAAATAATAAATTCTTTGGTATTTTCAATACAGTAATACATGCAAAGTACTTTCCCACCGTTAGTATTTTTATAAAAGTAGGTTATGAATATGAATTTACTATTTTAGTACCCAAATGATAAAAACCCAACCAATAAACCATAATTACTATTACTTTTAAAACAATTACAAAAATCAAAACTACAATCACTTCAACAAACGACAGCTGTCGCTAAAATCAATAAACTACAGCAACTATTAAACAACGACAAAACAAAGGGGGGGCTTAAGCCACCGTATTTGACAAGAGTCGGCAGAGGTTGAGTCCACGCGCTTGCAGCTGAAGGTGGGCAAGTTCAAAGTCAAATTGAACGTAAAGACGTTTTCTTCTCGAAGAGTTTTGCGGATGTAAATCTCGTCTACACATTCGGTACTTTGGTTCACTAGTGTTTTCACTCGCTCTCAAGCCAATTGGGTCCCACGATTTTTCTTTTATTTTTTTGCCCTTCTTCGTTTCTTCCCCTAGATCTCGTGCACGGACACGTACACCGGAATAATGAAGCAACTACGAAACAACTGGCTTTTTTTCCTTTATTTTTGTCGCGCTGAATAGTAAATAAATTAAGTCATATTTATTTTACTGATTTAGAGCATATTTAATTTATTAATTTAAATTTTTAATTTAAATTGAGATATAATTTTATGTAAAAAATTTTTATTATAATAAAAAAATTAAATGTGAATATTTTTTTAAAAAATTTATTATAATAAAATTTAAATTTTAAATTCGAATCGGTGAAATGAACATGACATTAAATTTTATTTGCTTGAACTTTTTAATCTAAACAGAAATTCAAACTGTATAATTTAAATTGTAATTTGAATTAACGTTTAGATGTGTAGTTAAAATTTTAATTTGAACATGAAATAAAATTTAAATTTGTGTTTAGTAATATGAAAAGAAAAAAGAGTGGGCATTTTTTACGGTTTAAAAATGGTTTGAACGGTTGAACTTGAGGTGTGAGTTAACTCTAAATTTGACCGTTTAACTCAGTTCAAATAGAAATATAATTAAAACTGCATGTTTATTAAACGCTAGTTACTCATTGTTTAAATAAAATTGAACTGAATTAAATTAGTAAAATAAACCTAGGCTAAAATAATTCTAGAGCGTGATTGTCTATTTTAATTCATTCGCAAAATTACTAACAACCTTTCTCTATATATATATATATATTTGTATTTCATGAGAGTAAATTTATTGTGGTGAAACTAAAAATATATTTAAGAATAAATTGTTAAGGGAAAGTCTAAACTGGCTCGCACCGTACAATCCTACAAATTTAACTCTTTTTTTAATATATATTTTCATGTAACATTGTTTTTACGTGTGTATGTGATTTATTTAAGTGTAATACTTAATTTTATATATTTTTTACTAGATTTTTTAAATGCTACATTTAAACAAACCGACTATTATATACATGAATAGATGATGTGAAAAAAAAGGGACTGATCTAGATGTTGGATTTAAGACATTTCCTAAATTGTTAAACGAAAATGATTATGGACAAAAAAAAGAGTAAATGTGATTGAACCTAAGTGAACTAAGATAGATATCCCAATTTTAATTTACATGGGAAACAAACGAAATGAAATTTTTTTTTTTTTTTTTCTTGTGAAGATATGAAAGATTGATTAAAAAAAAAAAAAAAAAAAAAAAAAACGAGATTCAAGATCAGTTTAAATTTAGAATTGGGTAGTGTTTCACTGGAAGTAATGTTAGGGGGCATTAATTCTTGGATAAAAGAACATGCACTAGCTGATGCGATAAATCAATCTAATTGGTAATCTAAAACCAATATTTAGAATATATATATATATATATATATCAGAGTATTTAATATGAGGTAATCTCAGCGATAAAAATAAGAATATTTTAGATTCCCATGTTTAGTATAATTATTATATTTTTTTTAAAATCCAAGAAAATAAAGTTTATGAGTTTTACATTATCACATTTTGGAGTAATCTTAAACCCACATAATATGGTGTTATTTACTTTTCCAAAAAAGCAATATTACTGGAAAAAATTATACATCTGTCCTAATCTTTCTCTCACTCATCTCTTACCAGACCCATCTCGCCTATCTCTCTCTCTCTCTCATCCAAACCCAGCACTGCTCTTCTGTTGATCACGCCGCTACCTTCTGATCCACCATGCCATTGCCGAACTTTCCTCTGCTGCCACCACCAGAGTATGATCCTTTTTTCTCCTTTTTTTGTGGTCCTAGATTTACAACTTTTAATTACTAGTTTGGAACCTTATTCGAGAATATGTTCTCGTGTTTAGAACTTTCGTAAGAACTTTTGAGTATAGAGAATTTTAACTAACATATGGAGACCCTTATTATTTAATAATTTTATGGACTACTTGTGTTATTTTTTATACTTTTTTTAAAATATTAGTGCTAATGCTATGGGCTAAATATTTAAAAATATTTTATACTTTTTAAAACATTAGTGCTAATTGTAATTCATTTAAAAAAATATGTTTTTTTTAATTCATAATATTCTCATGCACAAGTAAATACGGTAATGTAATATTCTTAGAAATTTTTAAAAAAAATTTGTATAGAACCAAATACAGTAATATATTATTCCTGATAATCATATTACTGTTAGCGTTTATGCCCTTAGGAATAAATGTAACAATTTTCTTTGAGACATTTTGACTATTAATAAAGATTTATTTATTTCATGTATCTATGTATTGTCCTCTTTATGTTCATACTAGTTGAATGTATGATAAGCAAACTGAAAGTCTGAGACTGTCATACTAAATCTTTAGATCATGCATGTAATGTGTAGAACATGCGGAAGACAAGAATCTAAAGATGATAGTCTAAATCTTATTATCCACAATCGAGGGAAAAAAATAAAGTTGGGCACTTTATTCTGTTAAGATTGTTATGTTGTCTACTTCCTAACAGAGACGGCTTGTCTTGGTCGTCGGAGGTAGGACTCCATGGGTAGAGACATTGATATAGTTTCTAATGCTGAAATCTATATTGAATCGGACTAAAGATGAATTGTTTTAATTAATAATTCTATTTGAATAAAACAATTCACTTTTGATGAATTATATGTTGTCATCTTAATCCTGAGATGGATGATGAACACGTATACTTGACTTGTATCCTTTGATGTACTAAAGGGAGATATCCTAACATTATGTAAAGGTACGCTTGCCGGTGCATTGAGAGTATGACTCGTGTATGCGTAGATTCGTTTTTCATAGATATTGGAATCCATAGCTCCTATAAAGAGTCAATGATATCCTCTTATGCATTATCAGTGGATTGAAAAATACGAGCGCTCGGCCATTAGACTACTCTGTGTTATCTAATGGTTTATTGTTTGTAATAGTATGAATAGTATTTTTCCAATGGTATGATAATGGAACATAAGATAAATGTAATCGGGAAGGTAAAACGGAACTTGACCTCAAGTTGATTATGGATATCCTATGGGGATGATATACTAATATATTAAGTCATGGACTAGAGCTAATTAGAGCTTTGTAAATATGCTATATAAATCGAGAGTGCAGCTCTAGGCTTTTAGTGGAATAGCGCTAGAGTTTTATAATCATGAGACAGACTTGTTAGTTTATAAGTAGCATTGTGATTATAGGAGCTTGATTTACATATGTTCATCGGGTCCCTTTGCTAGCTCACATAATTTCCTATAACGATACGGTGTATTTCCTACATATTGGTAACTTGTGTTATTTTCGTAAAAGAGGTTTAAAGTTAATTCATGAGTGATTTATCAGGTGAATTAATTGATAAATTGATTCTAGATAAATTAGTTGAATTATTGTTTTAAGAGTTGTTTAATATGGGAAGACTATTATATGACTGTTTTGATCAGGCAATTTCTCTATTGGGTTGCTTGAATCAAAACTGAGGCTCTATGCAAGTTTCTTGTATTGAAAAACTAAGAAAATATTTTTTGTTAGTGCAGACCGGTCGATCGGTTAGTAAAAACAGGTCGACCAGTGAGCTATAACATCTCTGTTATCGGTCGACCTGTTGCAACATAAAATGCATATTGACGTGGCAAAATCGACTCTGTATGCGATTAAATTTTTAGAAAACCTAATTGTTACGGAAGTATGACTTCCTAAACACTATAAATAGCCTATTAAGTCACATTACTCATTAGATCACTTGAGAGACTCTTTGGAGACTATTGATAAAAAGATTTTAAGAGGAAAAATTGTTTAATTATCAAGAACAATTTTTCTTTGGCTCTCTTGTGATTGGAAGGAGATCAAGAATACCAAGAGGAGATTAAACGAAGTGTGCCCACCCACATACCGATCGTGGAAACGAGAATAGCAAAGAAGACCAGTTGGTTGAGGCTCTTCCGGGTGCTGTTTAGAACGCTTAGATCTGTCAGACGTGCAGTTTCTTGAAATATCAAAATGTATGATTTAGATCTTTAGTATTTATGTTACATAGTATCATGAACATGTTTTTGGTTGGCTTTGACGTTGATTAAAATTTTTATATTTCGCTGCGCACTCGATGCCATTATTTTCCAACAATTACCCCTATTACTTTTAAAAAAATATAATTCATATTGATTATTACGTACTAAACGCCCCCATACTTTTCAATTGATGGTGGAATGCTTTAATTTGATAGACAATTTGTGTATGATTAAGGAAAATTTGATGGTAACAATTTGGAGACGGAATCAAAACAAAAACTTATCTATTTTTCTGTGTTTTAAAACTAAAAGTTTGTGGACACAGACGAGCGAATTTGTACTTAAGAATGTGAATGCTTCTGAAAAACGAGTATAGTCCACCTATTTACACAATTATACATGTTTACAAATCAAATCCGCTGTTTTTTTTTTTTTTTTTTTTTTTTTTTTGCTGGAAACCAATCAAATCCACTTAAAATACCATTGTCTTTCTCTTACAAATTGTATACTTCTTGGTGCAACATTTAATATGTGTCAAATATTCATATTAGAATTCACATTCATATAGTGCAACCCACTGTCATAGTTCTAGATTGTAAAGTTCAACTCTTTATCATTTTGAGTGTGAAATTAAGTAAACTATTGCTCATGTGACGGAATATTGATGGGAACATTTTTTTTTTTTTTTTAAAAGAAGAAAAGAGAGAAAAATGACATTTCATTGGATTCAAAAGCTACAATAGTAAATTGGAGATGACGAGGATCATTTTGAAAGTGGCTTTTAAAAGAAAAAGAAGAAGAAAAGAAAAACTAATGAGTCGCAAATTGAGGCATTTGTAACTAAAACTCAATAGAATACAATCATGTTATGGTTATGATTATAGTTTGTGAGGCATTTGTACCTAAAATCAATAGAAGACGAACAAAAAAAAAAAAAGAAAAACAAAACGAAATCAATAGAAAACGTATGTAGTAGTAGTGCACTCAGATAGACACAACGGTTATATAAAGTGCCTTAATAATACTAGCAAAGAAAACTTTTTTTTTTTTTTTTTGAGAGTTAGGACGTTTGATAATGGACTATGACGCAATTGTCACTGGAACATTGGCGTAAATCTTAACCCTACATGATTGCGTCAATTAGCCAAGTACAATTATGCTAGTATTTCTGGGCGCATCACCGGGCTTCCGGTCATAAAGTTTAGTCTCCGGACTGAACATTGACTTTCTCATCATGGTGACTATGTGGAGTAACATACTCATTAAAACAGATCTAACTTGTTTTGCAGGTGGGTTGCTTCTCATTTGGACCGTTATTTTCAGTGTGTTCATCGGCGGGTGGTCGCACTCCTACAATGTGTTAATCCGCATGCTGGCAAGAATTCTATGGGAGGCGATAGTTCCGTTCTCCATTGTCCTTCTTGAATGGCTCCGCTCAAATATGATTTCCATTCCACCACTGATGACTTGCTTTGGGTGGATCTTTCTTTTGTTTAGTTGTAATAAGGACATTGATGTTTCCTTCCCTTTGGTGTATTTTGTTGTCTTACTTTTGGTGTTTTTGTTTCGACAATAACATAGGCGACGTCCTCTACTTGTGTATTGTTCATGTTACGTGAAATTTGGTATCGGTCAACTATACTAGTCTATCGACTGTTTTGGTGTTGTTTAACGAGCAATGGTCAGGCTTAAGGTTTATGTGCATAACAAGTCTTTTCTATGAGTCTCAATAATTATATTCACTTCCGTAATATTTTGATTTTTACTGATAAATTCAGTCATTGATTTATAGTTAAATTTCTTTATATTTAGAGTCATTTATATAATGTTTCTTGTGAAAGGAAATTCCTCATTTCAATAAAAAAAAAAAAAAAAAAAAAATTCTTTTTTAGTTAAATAACTTCCTCAGTGCATGAAATGGTGATCAAGCTCACTATGTGATCCCCAAACTCACTTTGAAATCGGGAATCTTCACACATAAAAACCCATAAAGCAGGATAAAATTTAGAGTTGTGAAAAAAACCAGGCGACGAAAACCCGGGAGACACAAATAAAAGTAACTTGTTCGAAATAAAAAATAAATAAATAAATATTGGATTTGAAATGTTTGACATTCTTGGTAAAAGTTCATCATATTCGGTCGGTATGGCCAATTTCGTCAATTGCAATCGGAACAGGAGAGACGTGGCAAGCGATTGACCCCTCTTGCTTGTCTTTTAAAAAAAAAAAAAAAAAAAAGCATCTATTGCTTTGCTTGTCTGGTTAAAGAAGAAAAAAGAATAATTGATTTTTTTCTTCTAATTTTTAATCAAAAAGGGTGAAAATAAAAAGAAAAGAAAAAGGAATTCCCGACGTTTGGGGGAGAGTGCTTTTAATACACGCCCCACCCTCTCTTCTCTCTCATTTCCTCGGTTTCTCCATCTTCTCCTCCTTCTTCCTCTTCGCTTATTCCTCTCTCTCTCTCTCTCTCTCTCTAGCTTCTGCGAAGGTCTCATATTTCGCTTTCAATTCTCAAAGCCGGATAAACGTTCTGCAGATTTAATCTTCTCGTGATTTATCCGATCTCCCTCGAAGCCATGAATCCCGAATAGTAAGCTCAATTTGTCCTCGATTTTATTTGGTTATTTGTTTCGGGGATGATCGTGATCTGGAGGTCTTAGAACTCTGCGATTTGTTTGATTATTAAACGGAATTTTGTTGGATCTGGTGTAATTTTTTCTCAATCGTTTCTTAAATTGCTCACTTTTTTTGGCCATGGAATTTTTTCTGAGTCTTTTTATTTTCCTTGTCTATGTTAATTGGATCGACAAGCTTTGATTTTGTTTGTGGATTAAGATCTAGGTTGTTCGGAATTAGATCCGTTGACTGGCGTGGGTCAAAATTAGGGTAGCGAATTTTTGTATGAGAATTAGGAATTTGATCAATTGGGGTTATATCCGCAGATGTGTGCGGAATTAGTTTTGAGCATCTGGGTTACATGTTTTAAATGATTGTAATTTCTTCGAAATTTTTGAACTGGAAATTTTGCGATGTTTACATTTTTTTTTTTCTTAGAATCTAGGCATTGATAAATTTTTCAGTTTCTGTGGCTGCTTTCATTGATGCTCTTGTTGTAATGGTAGCGCGGATAATAATGGTTACGATGTTTTGTAAGAATTCTAGGCTTTTACCGCTGTATGATTTCACATTTGTTTTATATTTTCGTGAAAAAATCTATGATCTTTATTGAAGCTGAATCTTTTATCCCACGATCACATTCCCATTTGAAGATTCTCGCAAAATATTTATTCCCTTCTGTGTTCTTTGTATGCAGCGACTATCTTTTTAAGCTTTTGCTCATTGGAGATTCTGGTGTCGGAAAATCCTGTTTACTTCTGAGGTTTGCTGTAAGTTACTTCCCTTTCTCTCTTCTGAGATACGAGAAATAAGTTAGGCTTCTGTATCAAGAGTTTTTGTATTTGCACAGAGAAGCAAATTAGTGAATGTTTGTCTTTCTTATTTTAATATTGCACAAGTTGTAGCGGATAAAGAATTTTTCCCCAGTTATGCCCTTTGTTATGCTAGCATTGCTGGTCATGGTGTCGTTTATTTATTTATTTATTTTTGGTTGAGTAAAGAATTTATTTTTGACAACATATGGTGGTTACTTGGGGCTAAATAGGTGGCTCTTATAGAATTTGTGTGCGTTTACGTGCTTCCTAATTAGCAATTTGGATATGCTATTGCCTCATTTAACCGTCAGTTTGGTGCAATTATAACTAGTTTATATTTTACAAAGATCACTGCATACCCTTCCTGATTGTCTTCTATATTTTGGAATTCTAGGATGATTCGTACCTGGATAGCTACATCAGCACCATTGGGGTTGACTTTGTAAGCTTCTGTTTCTCTACACTATTGGATTAGATAACTGATTTCTTTGTCTTAGAAAGCTCTAATCTCTGTATTGGTGTGTTTATATAGAAAATCCGCACTGTGGAACAGGATGGGAAGACCATTAAACTTCAAATTGTAAGTACATCAATTTCTTATTGTTTATTGCTCTGCTGATAATGCTTCTAGTATCTGCAATATTATTATTTGTATGAAATTATAATTTGAATTATTTGCATGAAATTATAATTTGATCAACTAAATTATTCATTAACTTTGTTTTGATGTGATAATCACATATCTCTCTGTCGAACACTCTTATGAAGTTTTCGTGAACCTTGTTTGTCCTGGTTTCTGCTACTGCAATTGCTGATTGCCATTTGTGTTGTTGTCTGGACATGCAGTGGGACACTGCTGGTCAGGAACGTTTTAGGACAATTACCAGCAGCTACTACCGTGGTGCACATGGTATTATTGTAAGTGTATTCTTCTTCGTTTCTTCTTCTTGTGTTTAGTCTTCATATGTGATATCAGTATAATGTTGTTGGCTTTTTGCAGGTTGTGTATGATGTCACAGACCAAGAGAGTTTCAACAATGTTAAGCAATGGTTGAATGAAATTGACCGTTATGCAAGTGAAAACGTGAACAAGCTTTTAGTTGGAAACAAGTGTGATCTCACGGCAAACAAAGTAGTATCCTATGAGACAGCCAAGGTAAGTCTATGCGATCTTCCCCGGCTGGTTATATATTCTTGTCCCTAGTTATTCAGAACAGACTTCATGCTGCTCTCTTTTGCTCAGGCTTTTGCAGATGAAATTGGAATCCCCTTCATGGAAACAAGTGCCAAGGATGCCACTAACGTAGAGCAAGCTTTCATGGCCATGGCTGCTGAAATCAAAAATAGGTAGAGTCTTTGATTTTTTTTTTTTTTTTTTGAGGGTACAGTCTTTGATTGGTGTATCTATCCTTTTTGGTTTTTTTATGGTTTAACAGGTGAAAAGTCGAATCTTTGTATGGTTTTTCTATTGTGGCATTGCTTCTTTTTTCTTTCTTTTTTTGTTTTTTCCATATAATCGATCTGTCGTGACTCAAGGGGTTTCTTTTGCTCTGAGTTTGCTGATGTTCTAGTATGTGATTGACCATTTTCATATGTTTGTCATTCGTATGTGCAGGATGGCCAGCCAACCAATGAATAATGCCCGGCCTCCAACGGTGCAGATCCGAGGACAGCCTGTGAACCAGAAGTCTGGTTGCTGCTCTTCTTAGAAGGGGAAGAATAAAGTACTGGTGGAGATGATATGTAAAACCGTATTTTCTGTGGCATGTAAAACTAGTTCTCTATCTTAATGCTTTGATATAAAAAGAGATAATTGTCCCTCATGATTTGTCTTTCTTGTCAGCACTTTGTTAAAGCCTTCATTCTTTTCAATGTATTTCATTCTGAAAAACATTTGTACAAATTAGGAATATTGGTGGATAGCAGTATTTGCCTTGTTATGTTCCTCTATTGTTTCTTACATTTTATCTGATGGCTCAAACCTATTTTGACTTGCCTTTTATCTTAGGCCAAGTGCCAAAGAAACGTGATTCAATTAAAATCAATTTAGTAGGCGATGGACTAAAATCACTGCTTCGAGGTCTGATGTTTTGCTCTAATGTACGTTTTTGAAATCAGCATCTGTGCCACGGATAATCAGTTTCTCGAACCCTTTCACTAAGTGGCTGGGGTTGTCAGCCATATTTTGGCTATAAATAGCTAAGATGCGACAGGCAGAGGGGACGTTAATATGGAGCAGTATTTACAAGCCGCTCATATTCCTAAACATGAGCAAGTGATCATCATGACAAGCATGTATCTTGTTGGAGACGCCAAGCTATGGTGGCAAACTCTTGTCCAAGACAATGTCAATACTGGGAGACAGCGGATTGCGACATGGAGTGCGTTGAGAAAGGAGTTGAAGGTCAAATCCATGGCGTTGAGAAAGGAGTTGAAGGTCAATTCCTACCGTTGAATGCTAGTTGGCTTGCGAGGGACGCCTTAAAGAAATTGAGGCATACGGACACAGTGTGCTCCTATGTGATGGAGTTAAGTTCGTTAATGCTTGACATTCATAACATGTCTGAGGAGGACAAGTTCTTCAACTTCATATAGAGGTTGCAACCTTGGGCACAAGTAGAGTTAAACAAGCAAGGGGTCAAGGAGTTGGCTTCTGCCATTGCTACAGTGGACTATGGGCCTCCTCGTGCAAATGAGACCAGGGCAAGGAGCGAGGACAAAGGCAACAAGGCAGACAAAGTTCAATCTTCTGTGACTGGACAAAAACCTAGTGGTACACAATTGGGTTCCAAGGGGAAGGAATCTGACAAGGTGGCAAGGCAAGGGTGCTTTATTTGTGATGGGCCACATAAGGTGAAAGAATGTCCTAAGAGGCAGCAGTTGTTGCAGAAAGTTCTGAGGGAGATGATGACTCAGGAGTCAGATTGTGAGGATGGGGGCTCTCACAATCACGGAGACGTAGCTTTGGTGGCGGGACAACTTCATCAACTTCAAGCGGCATGCGACAGACGGCAGCATTTGAGAGGCGGGTTGGTGAAGGTATTTGGGAGCCTCATGGTGTTACTCGCTTGGGGGATGCGGAAGGCTTCAAGGAGTATGAGAGAAAGTGCAGGGCACATGGTTAAGTTGGGAGATGGACCTTTCAACTTAGCCGACGAGGGTGTCGGCTTTCATCCGGTGGGAGTGGGTTTGTCATACCCTCTTAGATTGGCTATGGCCCGCGCATGCAAGGACGTGGGCCAAGTGAGTGTCATGCCAAGGGGGAGGCATGGCACTGGCGCAGCATGGGCAGACTGGCCCAGTGCGCAGGCACGCAGCGTGCACGGCGCGAGCAACACGGAGGCACTGCACGCTGGCAGGCGGCAGTGCACGCGCACAAGGCAGACTGCACGCATAGGTAAGCCTCGACGGGTTGGTTCGGACTCGCACCCCCACCGGATGAAAGCCGACGTCCTCGTCAGCTAAGTTGAAAAGTCTGCCCTACTTAACCATATGCTCTGCACTTTTCCCGTACTCCTTCAAGCCTTCCGCATCCGCGAATTTTGCTGGATATGGGTCAAACTTTGGTAATAGTGTCCTATATTTCGCTCTTGAGTAAACATTAGGAAAGGAATTTAAACAATTGTGAAACCAAATTAAGCCAAAGTCGGACCTTCCTAATCAACTAGGATCTGCAAGGAGATTCACTTTATTAATAATAATTGTCAAAAGAAAAGAACACCCTTTATTGATCCATATACTGCGACTTTCGGTGAAACTCCTGGCGAAGCTGGAATTCTGCAGGAATTTTACCAGTAGCCATCACAAGAGCATGTCCCATTCTTAAAATGGTGAAATCTTGTAGTATCTCTAACAATAATTTCTCGCTTCTCTATTGCTGAGATGAACATGGTAGCACTATGGCAATCCCCACAAACTCTCAAGTTTTTGAAAACTCGGATTGGAATCCCCTTGGGCACTTTCAGGAGCCCGAAAGCAATTGCTAGCTTTTCGCTGTGCCGTAACAGAAGCTGCTCTTTTTGCTCCTGTCCCACATCATGCAATGCGAATTCAAGATCAGGAACGTAGCCAGCCAACTTCATTTTCTTGTCCAACTCGTCTAGTTTTTCATGTATAGACGCTAGTTCTGGGTGAACCCTGTCACCTGATCTGAACTCATGAACTACACTCTTTACCTCAATCCAACTGTACCCCGGTGTCTTAACTACCTTATTTTCTTTCATTGCACGCCAAACTTTTGACACGCAATCCCATCTGCTCGCCGCAGCATAAACATTAGCAAGCTGGACGTAGCCAGCTGCACTTGATGGATCAAGAAGAAGGAGATTCTTGGCAGCATACTCAGCCAGCTCTAAGTTCTTGTGAATCCTACAAGCACCCAAGAGGGTTCCGAAAATAGCAAGATTTGGTTCAAATGGCATTTTCTTTATCAAAGCTACAGCTTCAACAAGCCTACCAGCTCGACCGAGAAGGTCAACCATACATGTATAGTGTTCGGGCTTAAGTTCGATTCCATAGTCCCTTACCATGGAGTCAAAATATTGAATACCGGTATGTACTAATCCGGCATGATTGCAGGCTAATAAAACTCCCACAAAAGTGACTCGATCGGGTTTTGTTCCCCATTTTCTCATCTTATCAAACAGATTGAGAGCTTCTAGACCTGCCCCATGCTGAGCATAACCGCTAATCATTGCATTCCAAGTAACAACATCTTTTCTAGGCATCTCAAGAAACAACTTCTGGGCATCCTCCAAATCTCCACATTTACAGTACATGCTAATCAATGAAGTCCCTGCAGTTGTATCATAACACAAATTGGATTTATAAATCAACTGATGTACTTGCTTGCCCATTTGCAGTGCAGATAGGTTACTACACCCGAGTAGAACACTGCTAAGACTTGACGAATTTGGTCTAACTCCAAATCCAATCATTGCCCGAAAAAGCTTCAAACCTTCCTCAGCGCGACAATTTTCAACATAGCCCGCAATCATTGCATTCCATGTCACTATATTTTTTATAGGCATGTCATGAAACAATTTCTCTGCCGATTCAATTATCCCAAACTTCATGTAACCAGTGACCATTGCAGTCCACGCTACAACACTCTTTTCGGATGCCAACTCAAACAACTCCACAGCAGAGTCCAAATCCCCACATTCAACATATCCTGAAATCATGGCGCTCCACGAGACACTGTTCTTCTCCGGCATCTCGAGGAACAATTCGCGCGCTTTGTCCATCTTTCCGCTCTGGGCAAAACCCGAAATCATCGCGTTCCAAGATGCAGTGTCCCTCACGGGCATCTTGTTAAAGAATTTCATGGCAGAAAAAACACCGCAATTCTGAAGATGACAAACCAACATGGTGTTATAAGAAACAGAATCTGGTTCAGGAATTTTCACAAACAGTTCCTGGGCTTCCTTCATTTTGCCAGGCTTCTTCGAAAACCCAGCTAAAATCGAATTCCAAGTGATCGTAGTCTTAACTACCATATACTCAAAAACTCTAAGAGCAGAATCCAAATCGCCAGATCGAATGAGTCTCGTGATCAGCTTATTCGACGAAACGATATTTTGATCAAGCGGTGGAGATTTATTCACGTAACTGGGGGGAACCAAGTGGGTTCTTTGCGGTAGGGAATTATTGGGCGGAGTGGATTCTTTATGTGGATTGGCATTTCCGTTTTGTGGCGTCAAAGAGGAGAGGAAAGTTGCTTGGTGTTTGGTTCGCGGGAAAATTTTGAGCAAGGAAAAGGAGGGTTGAATTGTCGTAGTCCTTCTAAGATAGTTACTCATTTATGATGGTTTTGGTCAGTGGAAACGAATTTCGGAAGTTTTAGACTAACGTCATCCAGAACATAAACGACGACAAGAATGTGACGAAACATTTTGAGAACAGAACAATAGGAAGATGAAAACGACAGCAAAAAAAAACGACAACAATCGAAAAATGATGGGAACATAAATTAAATCGATGAACGGATGACATGAAAAACGACAGCAACGTAAAAACGACAATGAAGTGCAATTTGACTAGTGGAAGAAAACAATGATAAACTAAATAACAGCTCTAAAAAGAAAGAAAAGAAAAGAAACAGTAAGGTGAAACACGACGAGAGAAAAAAGATAGCAACTCTAAACATGACAAACGATATTAAAATAAAACGACGAAAAATGTAATAACGAAGCAAATGAAAAACTAAAGTAAAGGTAAAACGACAGCAAATGATGAAACGACAGTAAAATGCCATAAGGCATCAATGAAAACGACAATCACGGGAAACCGTTGACTGTTGAGGCATTGACTAATGAAGAAACGAACGCAAATCACTAGTAAAATGGAAACAATAGCAGAGGAAAACAACAGGCGACAACGACAGAGATAAAGGAACGACAGTAAAAAGGAAACGGCAGGAATGAAAACGAATGACAATGAAAGGAAAACGACGATGAAAAGCCATTAAATAAGGAAAAGGAATAATTATAAAAATTCCCCTGAAATATGACTCTTTTAACACTTTACCTCTCAAATTTTAAAAAGTAATATTCGTTCTCCCCGAACTTTTTTCTGTTAACAAGTTTTTCCCTTCTATTACAATGAGTGACGGAATTCACCACGTATCAGACACATGACTCATCTGAGGAGGGTATTATCGTAAATTAACCTGCAACAACCCTTCCAAGCGTTAAAGAAAGAAAACTCAAATCTTGAATAACATAAAGATCAGGAAAAAAAAGGAAGAACAATGAATCCAAGACGGAATCATCGGAGTTGAAAGGCTCCAAACGGATACTGCAAGAGTCTTCTTCAAAGTTGTCGTCGGAAAGAGGCAGTTGCAATGAAGACAAAGGTGAAACTATGATCGCCATTGAATTCTCTGCATAACTAGAAGAAGACGAATACGAAGAAGAAAGGAAAGCCACCATTGAAGAGTGAAAGTGAAAGAATGATATGCAATGTTGGAGAGAGAGAGTTTATGGAAGAGAGAAGAAGTAGGAGGGAGGTGAAGAAGAAAAGAACCCTAAAAAAAGTGATAGAGAGGGAAAGAGAAAGTGAGGATGACAGTCAAAGAAAATATGATGAATTTTTATAATAAAAATGAGAAATTATCTTATTAGGAGGGTATTACGTAATTGCGTTTTTAAATCTCACTAAATAAGTGACACGTTACAATTCTGTTACTTTTTATAATAGAAGGAGAAAACTTGTTAATGGAATAAAGTTTGGAGGGAACGGATATAATTTTTTAAAATTCAGAGGGGTAAAGTGTCAGGGATAATTTTTAAAATTAATCCTAAGGAAATAGACGAACTTTAAAATTCAAAAACAACGGAAATCAATAACAAAATGGGAAACATCAGTGAATGAAAACAACATTAAACGAAATATTAAAAGAAAAAAAAATCAACACATGGATGTTCTATTGTCGTTCTAAATTTTAATTAAATTCTAGCTAAAATGGTTAGAAAACTATTTTAGCTAGTAACTTTTTAATGAGTCACTCCAATCTTATTTTATTTTAATTAAGTATAAATTATTTTAATATTTTTAGAGTTTAAAATATAATTAACTTTTTTGAAACTCTTACTTTACGTCAAAATAAAGAATAAATAACTAGCTACTTCTCACTTAGTGAAAATACTTTAGCCTAAATAACTAATAATTTAATTAATGGTTGGAGTGGAAAAAAATAAAAAAATAAAAGTTAAATCATTAGTTATTTTAACTAAGAACATAAAATGGCTAGCATTCTTGAAATTCCTCTTAATTGTTCATCCTTGAGATTTCAATACAATAGATTTAACCGAGGGAGCAAATTTGTTATAACTCGCAAATTGCGTTCATACAGAAATATGACTTTCATATATTCGACCAACAATAGATCTCATTCTAATAAATATTTATTGGATTGTTTTCCCTTTGAACCCAAAAAATATATTTTATAAAGGTTTGATTGAAAAAAAAAAAAAAAAAAAAAAAAAAAAACTTGTGAAAATATTTTCCTTCTCCCTTGAAAATACTCTTTTTTAGGAGAATGATAATTTTAGTGAACACAAAGAGTCTTGAAAACCCTAAGATAGGAGAGGAAACATGTTATTTTTTCACTTTCCTTGGAAAATAATTACTCCCATGAACCATTAGAGACTCATTTAGAAAATATATTTAAACCTATTTCTGATATTTGAAATTTAAATTTTATATGAAAGTTTTATACTATAGTAAAATCAACGATTTAAATTTTGAGTATATAAAACAAACAAACTTTAAATCAAACTCTTCTCAAGTTTAATTTTATCTGCAACCCTTTATTCGATTTTTCTCAATCATACGTATTCACATAAAAATGCCAAGTTTGATTTAAAATCACAAATGTTTCGAAAAGAAAATGTCTAGTGGACTAAGGTGTGATACTGAACAATAGACTATTTATTGCATCAAACCTCTTCTCAAGCTTCGATTATATCCCTATTCGTAGCTTAAATGATAGGTTTTAAATCTCCAATAGTCTGACAAGAGATCCAGGACGTTGCGATAATCACATCTCTGCAAAATATACATCTATACGTAAAAAAGAGCAAGCAATTCTTGAGGGAAAAAAAAAAAAAAAAAACAGATCAATTGGAGATGCTCTATATTATTATCCTGCTACTTTATATTTGATTTACATGCAATTATATATGAAAAAATGAAGAATTTATCTTTTAAGAATATACGAGGAACTTTATACTTTATTTTAATAAATAATTTTTTATTAATGTAATTATTTGACTAAAAATATTATGAATTAAGAATAAAAAATAAAAATTTTAACTCATGCACTTTTAAAATATATTTGTCAATTTTGAGAGTTGATAGTGCAATAAACACAAAGTACAAAACAAAAGAAGGCCCATTTAAAAAAATAAATAAATAAATCACACCGACACAAGCTTTAAATTCTATTAACTAGAGGAATGCCACTCTTAAAGACTTTTGATTTATTCATAATGTGTTTGGTTGCCGTAGCAGAATGGTAATGAAATAAAATTAGAATGTGTTGAAATCATAATGATTCTTTAATTTAGTTGGAGTTATAGAATCAATACTTAAATGAGGAATATGTTGTTTAATTAATAACGGAATGGAATGAAAGTACACTATATTTTGACAAAAATGCCCTTAATTAATAATCATAAATTATTCAAATTTTAATTAATTAAAACAGTAAAAAGATAATTTAATTATTGAAACAAACTTTTTATTTAAAGGATAAAAGTTAAAAACTATATTTCAATGGTAAAAAAATAATATTTAATTTTTTATGTAATAATAAATTATCACAGGCTCAAATATGATCACTTCTGGCATCTACCATGATTTGTATCAAGTAAAATGTTTACTTTAACTCATGTCAATAATAAAAATGAACCAATATATCATTCAACTACATATATATCCCAAAATATAGTCATACACTAAAACTAGTAGATTCACCTATATATAACATCAATCATCTGACAAGTCAAGTAAATTCCTAATTAATACAATTTAACAAAGTTAAGCATAATCTTAATTAGTTATAATATTAAAAAAGAAATGCATATCACATACATTACAATATCAAAAGATAAATATTACTATGAAACTAAACAACCATTCTTAAATATCACCGATAAAAAAAAAAATTCTAATTCACTCATCTCTTTTATCATCAAAGATATTAAAAAAGTTATAAAATTAAAATATCATCTTTTATCATCATACAAACTATCTCATATTGTTCTATTATGTTAATGATTGTGGTCTTTTATAACTCATCTTTAGTCCGGCTATATTTTTTCATAGTATGTTTAAATACGATTCTCCAACTACGCAGCCACGTATCTCTACAACCTATAAGATGCTTGACTAAGATTACTATTCGCTACTGTTGTCAGAAGAAGATGAAGTTTAACCATGAACTCATCAAACTAAACCCCAAGACACTTGGAAGCATAATAAGAAAAATCTCCCCTTTCTGGTGTTCCATTTGCTTTAAGTGAGACTCCTTGACCATGATTTGCTGGGATATTTTGGTTTTTCGGATCACCAGCGTTGGCAGAAGTAACTGTTGCATGGTCAGAATTACCAGAGGAACCACCGACAACCAGATGTTGATCTTGCCCCCATCCTTTTACCCGGAACAACATTATCTTCATTCACATCTATGACGATCGTTTTCTTTTCAGGACGTCATCTTTAGTACAAGAGGTGGCTCCCGGAGCACAATCATCATTGCTGTCAATGATGAGAACAGCTGCAAGAAACATATCTTAAAATAGATAATAAATTCCAAACGTTGTCACACGGGTAAAATTTATAGTTAACATTTATCAATAATTAGTAATTTCTCATGCTTCCCATAACAGAAATAATGGGATTTTTATTTCAAGAGTTCGCCTTTAATTTTAAATTATAGTTTTTAATTTTCTACAGTATTTTTTTTTCATATAAAATTTACATTTTAAAAATTAAAATCATGAGTCATAATTTTAAACTCATAAGGCAAACATCTCATAAATTTCTCAAAATAAGAGCGATGGGATAATCTGATAAGCATATGAAATTACTATTTGTGTTTAAAAACGACACTGATATTGTCACTTCACATTTGCTTAAAACCTCGGTTTGATTTTGACGTCCAATTGCTATTTTGAATAATGAACGGTATATATTAACTTCGAACCTTCCTCTTGTGATAACATGATATCTTACATGGATAAAAAAATGATCAAATCGCGCACGAAAAGATTCATACTACTATCTGGATTCCCACGCCAGTTGTTCCGACTCTAATATCTAAAGGTTGACTTGACCAAACTCAATTCACTGAAGATCTTGCTCCTAATTTTTGCCGCCAACAGACCACTACAACAAGGTGAGACTAACGTGCATTTGTATTTACAAACATCGATAGCAGACCGTGGCTAAATTTTTTATTCTAGTGTTTTGATTGTGAAACTTAGGATCAAAAAAACTCAAAGAAATCCTTGTAAAACTACTAAAAATCTCACTAAATCAGGAAGATTAAACTCACAGGAACTAAAACAAACACATCAAAGGCACAACAACAGTTTTGGAGGGAAAAGACCCACAAAATTTTCCAAGAACCTAATCTCACCCTCACTCTTCCTTTCCCTGTACAAGCGTGAATTCCCAATTCTCAAATCCATAACAATCTAAAATCTCCAAAAAAAAAAAAAAAAAAAAAAAAGGTAAAAGAGCAAGGAAGTACGCTAAAAGTACCTCTATTTTCAGCGTTTATAATCTTTTATGTATCAGCCTCCCAACTTCAAAATCCGTTCTCCTCCAACTTCCCAAATTCTCTCTTCCATAGCTCAAGCTCTTCCTCCAACTTCCCAAATTCTCTCTTCCATTGCTCAAGCTCTTCCTCGGCCCCCTTCTTCGCAGACTCCAACTCCCCAT